>CAUYQU010047968.1:0-28550 GCA_963574635.1 Cheracebus regulus
GACCCGTGTGGCTCCTCTGTCGGGAATCTCCCGGTCTGTGGGCAACAAAAATTTGTCGGAAGGTGCGGCATCCACTCGTTCTCTGCGCTTTCACTGGGAGCTACATTCCTGAGCTGTTGCTAATTGGCCATCTTGGATCTCTCTCTGGTAATTGTTTTATTTGACTTTTCATGTTCTTCCCACTAGAATATAAGCTCTGTTAGGGTAGGGTCATATCTGCCTTGCTCACCTTACTGGTTGAATAAATGAATGGATCCTCCAAGAAGCTGTAAGTTGGCTGGGTGCAGTGGCTCATGCCTGTAATTCCAGCACTTTGGGAGGCTGAGGTGGGTGGATCACCTGAGGTTAGGAGTTGGAGACCAGACTGACCAACATGGTAAAACCCCGTCTCTACTAATAATACAAAAATTAGCTGGGTGTGGTGGTGGGTGCCTGTAATCCCAGCTACTCAGGAGGCTGAGGCAGGAGAATCACTTGAACCCAGGAGGTGGAGGTTGCAGTGTGTTGAGACTGCACCACTGCACCCTGGCCTGGGAAACAAAATCAAAATTCTATCTAAAAGAAAAAAAAGAAGAAGCCCTAAGTTTTATAAATACCATGTCAATAGGCTCAATAGAGAGTTTTTACAGATGCAGGCCCTACACACCAGTCCGATTTTTCAAATTGTTATGAAATTCTCTTTGCTTAAAGAGTGATGACTCTTCTGTCCCGCCTCCCTTCCCCACAAAAACCTCCAAATCCCCAAAGCACTTTTAAGCACAACAAAGCAGAGCAAACATTCCATGCAGTTAGGGCACAACAGAAATAAATTTGTTACCAAACCATCTTCCCTGGCCTGTTCACCCAGGAGTCAGCTTGCATCTGTGGAAAATGGTTCAAAAGTTGAATTCAGGCTTTGAGTCCTAACTTTAGGCTTCCCTGGTTTCATCATTGACAAGACCATACACAGGACCAGGTCCTGGCAGTCTGGCTAGGTGAGGGCATGGCTACATGATCCGTCACTTCTTGGTTTTTCTGGGCAGAAGAGAAATGCGTGATTGTTCTTGCTCTTACAATGTGGAGAACATCACAATTTGTATGCAAGTTCTGAGGCCAGAAAGGGGGTTATGGTGATGACGGCTCCTTTTTTTATTTCTGATTTTGATATTAATGAAGGCAGTCGTTACTCGACTTGCCACAGGAAGGTCAGACCCTGGGTGTGAAGAGCTGAGCTTCCTAGAAGGAGGTGCATTTATGGAATCTCAATGACTTCATACTTTACTTTCAGTTTTTGCTCTCTGTCCTTTCTAGCCTTCTTTTTTCTCCCTCTTTCATTTTCCCTAGACTTTTTCTCCATACCCAGCTGTCTTTTTAATTTCTCTCTCTGCAACTCTTTCCTAGCTCCATGAATTTCCTAATCTATTTTTCATTTTTCTTCTTCATTTTTTCTTTTTTTGTCTTCATTTAATATAATCCTTTGAAGCCAGGGGTATTCTTTTCTCATCACTTGGGACCTAGCCCACTGGTGACTCACTATACGAATACCCACATGTAATTTAGAGTTATGTACTTTCTTGGTCAGTTGAATACTTTTTATTATTATGAAATGTCTCTGATTATTTCAGTGAGTGATTTCTGCCTTAAATTCTACTCATTTGATATTAAGTTAGCTTTGCAAGCTCTTTGTGGCTAGTATTTGCCCAGTGTGTCTTTTCCCATGTTTTCAGACTTTTTGTATGATTATATTAAATGGTGTCACTTGTAAGCAGCACACGTTTTTTGGGTTTTGGTTTTTATCCAGTCTGATGATCTTTCTCTTTTAATTGGAGCATTTTGTCCATTTGCCTTTTATTGTATTTATGGATCTATTTAAGTCTACACTCTTACTGTTTTCTGTTTGTCTTACCTATATATTTCATTTTCTCTCCTTTTGTTATGTTCTTTTGAACTCATTATTCCTTTATTATTTCATTTTTGTTTCTATTAGCTTGCCAGTTATATTTTTGTGATTGTTATAGGTATATTCTTGGTTAAAATTATAGTGGTTATTAAAAATTTACATATATATATTTAATATAACAAATGTAACATAAATTCATAAATTAGAACTTTCATCACTTACTGAATAAAGCAAAGGCCCTAAAACACTTTATATTTCTCACCTTCAACTTATATGATGCTGTGATGATAAATTTTAATTAACACATATATTAAATCTTGCAAGATAGTATTATTATTATTTTATGTAGTAACTTCTCACTTAGCTTATCCACTTTTTTATCATTTTTGTTGCTCTTCATGTCTTATTGCATCTTTAGGCTCCCATTTGTGATCACTTTGCTACTGCCTATAAACATTTCTTCTAGTTCAAGTCTATTGACAAATTCTCTATATTTTAGTTGTGTGAAAAATATCTTGATTACATTGACATTTTTTGAAGGATATGTTAGCTGGGTATAGGATTGTAGAATGGCAGTTATCTTCTCAGCACTTTTACAATACCGTTACTTTATTGTCAGGCTTGTGTTTTCTTTGATGAAAGGTCAGATGTGAGTTCTATGTTTGTTTCTGTAATTTTTCTTTTTAAGAATCTTTCATTTTTTGGTTAATTATCTGTTTTTTTTCTGATGTCTAGGTAATATTTGTTTTTAAAAAAATAATGCTTAAGATTCATGGTAAGTACTTCTTGAATTTGTGCCTTTTTGTCTTTCAGCAGCTTTAAATGCTTAGAAGTTAAAAATTAAATTTAAAAATGCTCTTCCTCTATTCTTCCTCTCCTCTATGACAACAAATACTACTTAGACCTTTTCTTCCTATGCAATAAATCCTAATTTATCTTATATGTTCTTTTCTCTATTTTCCATCATTTGTCTTTCACTGCTTTGTTCTGGATGTTTTCTTCCAACCAATTTTCTCTCACTAATTAACATTTCAGTTGCATTTAATCTGTTCTTAAAACCATCCATAATTTTAAAATTTTAGTTATTGTACTTTCTAGTTTTAGAAGTTTTATTTTCTTATTTTTAAAATAGTTTCCAGTTGATTGGCAGAATTTTCCATCTTGGTTTTAAATGCCTTAAATATGTTAGGCATAGTCATTTTAAAGTCTGTGTCTGAAAACTCTTATTATCTGAGTCCTTCTGGTTATTTTTGATTGGGTACTAGGTATTGTATACAAAAATTGCAGATAATTTGAGTATGAGCATAAAGTTATCTTCCTCTAGAGAGGATTTAAATTGTGTCTTACTGAAAGTTAGGGTCCCTTTGAAATTCAAAATCACCTTAATATAATTAGGCATAGATGGTTCAAATCTAGATTTTAGTCCAGTGAGATCTAGCCTATTTTTGATTCAACCTTACTCCTAGAGTAAGCCTCTGTCCCTTTCATGTCCCAATCCAAAGCTCAGGAGTTTATCAGCCCCTCTTTTTTGGTGGGTCCTGAATATAATTTTTTTTTTCATATCCATAAGATAGTCTGTCAAAAGTTCTGTTACATTTTACTCTTAAACTTGTCAGTCACTTTGACTGGAGTTGGCTGAGCCTCTAGAGTCAGGAGGAAAAGTAGACTAAAATTTCAGACTGACTTCTCTGGGTTTCTTTTTTATTCTCTCAGTCTTGGTCTTCTAATCCTTTCCTGACTTGGAACATCTCTGGTGCCAGATAATTTTTTAAATATTGCCCAGCTTTTCTGATTGTTCTCTGTATGAAGGTTCATCTAAGTTACCTAACGTACCAATACAAGCAGGCACTGCTATTCTGTTGCTGTGTAATCCTGGACAAATCATTTTTCATCTCTGGACCTCAGTTTCACATTTATATGACAAAAAGATTAGACTGGGAGACCTTCCCAAACCCATCTTTCAGCCAGTGTCTGCATATTCTTATCTGTAGGCTGTATGCATTGGACACATGGGTTAGACTACCAGTTCTTATAGGGAAGTTACAGTTATTTCTACACAGCTCTGGCATCTTGCCCCACCTGGTTAAGGTAATTAGTAAGGCTTTGAAATGATGGTGATAAGCACACTTATTACTTTTGGGAGTTTGAAAACATATACTATAACACTAGAATACAGCTAGCTTATAATAAATACTCTATGAACCATATTGGTGTGAAATGTAGGCAGAGATGTTTCATTTTTTTCTCAACCCAGAAATAGGAAGGATTCCCCAGGGCTATTTATCACAGTCAGAAGGGAGATAAATAAAGAACAGGGATGTTGTTAATTTACTCAAACTCCAAACTCAAAGTCCCTTTGATGGAGCAGAAGCACTGGGGGAGCCCTGAAGTAAGGTTTCTAGTGAACCATCTGGAGAGTCTGCCACTCATCTCACAGTACATGAACTAACACACACACACACACACACACACACACACACACACACACACACACACACACACACACACACACACACACACACACACACACACACACACACACACACACGTGCATGTGTGCGCCCCAAACATGTGTGGCTAATAATGACCACATTACAAATGGATACATCTGGTAGAAAGAGTTTCCCACAGGAATTTCAAAGCAGTATCACTTTCATTCTAAAAGGCTAATTTAGTTTCATTTTGCCTTTGGTTCTTTGTTTTGAAGAGTGCTTAGAACATCATTGGTTTATAACATATTTTGAGAAGTTCCAGCTCAAAGATAATAGTTCTTGCAGTGCTACACTAGCTCCCTTTGGGTTAGGAGCACAGACTCTGGAGCCAAATTGCCTGGGTTCAAAGCCTGTCTGCTCCACGTGCTAGCCCTTAAAACTTGGACTAATTGGTAAATTTCCTTGTGCCTCAGTTCCCTCATTTACATAATGAGGATAATGAAACGTACCTGCCTCCTAGGGCTATTGTGAGGATTTAGTGGAAGCAGGAGCTTCTACCAAGAGTGTAGAAGAGTGAGCTGTTGGTTGCCCTGACTGGTCTCCTAACCTCTCTATACTTGTACCTCTTGTACTTAAGCCTTTGAGGCACAGAAGGCAAGAGGTGACGTGAAGTGGGTGGAGCACTGGATGCAGGTAAGGAGACCTGCTGTTGTGTTAGGCTAATTATTGCATTAACTTCCCAAACTGTCCAACCTCAGTTCAGTCTTCTGGTCTTTGCTGTAAAATAGGACGGTAACACTCCCACCTACTTCACAGGGTGGATCTCAAAGGGGTGGATGTGGAAATCTTTTTTAAAAGCAGTAAATGCTATGTACATGTGAGGGACTTCATAGAAAACGATGGGACCACATTACAAAGGTGGATAAGGTGAAACAGCGAGGCTGCAAGAGAGCTTGTGGCGTCGGGGGAGCGTGAAGTTCTGACTTTGAACTGTAGTCTCCAAGTTTGTTTTATTTCTGCATGTCTCTACTCCCCAGAACTCTCCAGGACGTGAGCTATCCTGTTGGGCTGTCCACGGGAGGGACTAGCCTGCTTGTTTTGATGGCTCCTTGGGATCAGTCTTGTATTCCACTTTCACCCAGGGTCTTGTCTTGCAAACTCTAAACTTTGTATCTGGCAGTCTGACCTTTGGCCTAGCAAGGAATCCCAGGCCCTCACTCTCAGGAGTTGGCAGGAAGATTAAAAGCCCCTTTGAAATGATTATGTGGGACAATAACTTGGTATGGAGTGAACCAGGTATTAGGGGTTAGGCTTGGTTTGGTTAGAGCTCTGAGGTGGGCACAAGGTAAAAATCAGGATAAATATTGTGTTAGTTTCCTGTGGCTGCTGTAACAAATGAGCAACAACAGACTTTATTCTCTTATAGTTCTGAAGGCCAGAAGTCCGAAGTGAGTATCACTGGGCCAAAATCAGTGAGGCCCACACTCCCTTTGGAGGGTTTAGAGAAGAATTGCCTCTGGTGGCTTGGGCATTTCTGGTGACAAGTGGCCACATCACCCCAACCTGTGCCTTAGGGTCACATTGCCATCCCCTCTTCTGTTGGCCTCTTTCTTCTCTTTCTTATACAAACACTGGTGATGGTACTTGGGGTCCACCCAGATAATCCAGTAGAGTTCCCATTGGAGAATCCTTAACTTAATCTCATCTGCAAAGACCCTTTCTCCAAATAAGGTAGTATTCACAGATTTCAGGAATTGGAATGTAGATGTCTTTTGAGGGTCATGTTTCAACCTTCCACAAGTGGCAAAGGCAGGAAATAGGGATAGCAGAGTCAGGCCCTCACTAGGAATCAGGGGACCTGTCCTCATGGGGCAGACAAAATGGGAAAGAAAACATATCTAAGGGGTACATAACAAGGAAAACTTTATAACTGCCTGACCTGTAGTAGACACTGAATGTAATAATGAGATTCACTGAACGCCTACTAAGAGCCAGGTTCTGTTCGAGGGGCTGGAAAGAAAGCAACATGGTGTGGTGGGCCGAGATTGTGCCATTGCACTCCAGCCTGGGCAACAAAAGCAAAACTCTGTCTCAAAAACAAAAACAAAAACAACAAAGAAAGGAACATGGAGTTTGTACTCATTCAATGGATGAGTGAACAAATGAATGAATAATTGAGGATGTTCTTTGCTCAGCAGGAAAGGGCTTTTGCTGTTTTGTTGTTAGATCAAGATCAAAGTTATCAGGAAGGGCTGACTGAGGATGAACAGTTGGGACCAACCAGCCTGCAGAGGAGAAGGAAGCATGGACCTTACTCAGCATGAGGAGGGGAGGGTCTCACATATCTGACAGGTTCTCAGCCCTGACTGCCCACTGGTCACCTGGAAGCTTTTAACAAATGCCCAGGCCCCATCGCTAGAGATTCTAATTCAATTGGTCAGGATGGCCCTGTACATCTACATAAGTTAAGCTCTCCAGGTGATTCTAATGGGAACCAGGGATAAGGACCAGGGTTAAGTTCTCTTTGGGCTAATTGTCTTATGATTTGGAGTCAGACAGGCCTGGTTACAAAGTAAGTCTCTGTGAGTGACTTTAAGGTATATGGCCCCAGGATATATTATATAATTTCTCTGAATCTTTATTTATTCATCTGTAAAATGAGAATAATCATCCTTAACTTATAAATCTCTGTAAGGATTAGAAAATATTTAGAAAGTGCTCACCACGATATCCAGCACATGGTTAATATGAAATAACTCCTGAAGACTCCTTACTTAGGCAGGGATTATTGTACCTATTTTATGTTTGGGAACTGAAGCTTAGACATTAGGTTAACTTGTTCGAAGCCACATTGTTAGTAAATGATTTTGTATAAGATTAAGCCTAGACGTCTTTTCATGATCTAATTCTACCCAATGTTTTTGACAATAGGGCACTAAAGCCCAACCATTCCTCTCTCTTCTCTTTGACCTCCGTGTCTATGAAGGAGCTGGTCCTTGCTCATCTGGTAAGACCCTGGTTTCCCCTCAACACCTAGGAATTTAGGATAGGAGAGAAGTCCATCCCACCTTATCTATTGGTCCCATCTCTTACTCTGAGAGAAGTAGGCATAAGATTGCTGTAGGGAGGGATAGTGAGGGAGGAGAGAGAAAAAAACCGCAGTCAGGGAGGCAGTTAGCGTGGGTCCTCAGTTGAATCATTTCAAACAAAAGAACAGCCTGCAGGTACAGATAGGGGAACTTGCATAGGGGGCTTGCCCACAATGGAAAACTCCCTCCCTGACACATGCGACATATGCACATTTGCTCAGTAAGGGGAACAAAGCAATATGGAGTCACTAACTCAAGCTAAGGGCCTGCATGCACATTAAGAGGACAGGGTGGAGTTACCAGAAATTTGAACCTTATTCAAATGAGATGCCCAGCCCTCACTCGTTTCCTATAAAAACCTTTGCATCCAACTGTAAAAACAGCAGCTCTCTTCTGGGTCCCCTCTCCACAGTGGAGAGCTTTCTTTTGTCTATTAAACTTTCACTTCAATCTCAACATTTGTGTCCACACTCCTTAATTCTCTTGGTCATGAGACAAAGAACTCTGGTTGATACCTCACAAGAGACTGCTATGTTGTGGTGCATTGGTGAGACTATAACATCACATCCCAATCCCTGGAACCTGTGGATGTTGCCCCACATGGCAGTCTTTGCAGATGGAATTATATTAAGGATTTTGAGATGAGGAGATTACCCTGGATTATCCAGGTGGGCCCTAAATGCAATCACAAGTGTCCTTATCAGACAGAGGCAGAAAGAGAGTTGATGGGCACTGAGGGAAAGACAATGTGACAAAGGAGGCAGAGATTGGAATGATGCTGCCGCAAGCCAAGGAACGCTGGCAGCCACCAGAGGCTGGAAGAAGTAAAGAAAAGATCTCACTATCCCTCCCTCCTAGAGCCTCCCAAGGGAGTGTGGCCCTGCTGACACCTTGATTTCATCCCTGTTTTATTGGTTTTGGGGCTTCTGACTTCCAGAACTGTAAAAGAACACATTTTTTTGTTGCTTTGAGCTATCCAGTTCATGGTCATTTGTTGCAATGGCCACAGGAAACCAATACCAGTGGTTCTTCATGAACACCTTCTTGTAAGTGACACATTTAGGTCACAACAAAGCTGTGGGGCTATCTTTGCTTCTCCTGGGGCTGCCTGATCCCTGGGTCATTCTGCAGGGTTAGGAGAGCCCTAGAGGAGGGCATGATGCACCTGCAGCCATAGGCAGCAGGCAGAACTTTCCACATCATAGGCTGGGACTTCCCACCACCTGAGCTTCTGTAGTGAGGAGCAGCCATGAGTTGTCTCACAGAGCCTTTGCTGCTGGAGGGAGACAGCCTGTGCAGCAAGGGGTGGACAGAGTCCAAGAGGCCGAAAGTGGCCCAAGTCACCATTGCCTGCCTCCTTTCAGACATCCAGGATCCCAGCAGAGTTCACCCCCATCTTCCCAGTCCCATCGCTCAAGGGCAAGGGCTTTCTGGAACAATTTTACTCTGTGCACCCGGAACAAAGGAGAAACCAAATGCCTTGCTTGGGAGCAACCCATATGCAGGAGGCAAGGCAAGGCCCAGTGACAGGATAATTGCTTAAATATCTGCTTTAAGTATAAAGGCAGTCTCTACCTCCAGCTGCAGTTCAGGTTCCCACAGGTCATGAAAACAAAGAGGGGAGTGGGAGAATTAAAGAGGAATAGAAATGGAAATGATTAGAAAAGATTGCCACTACTTACGGGGTGGGGGAGGAAGGGGGATGTTGGGAATTAACCCTTTTGGCATTGTGCAAGTGGGATGTGGGCTCACAGCTTGCTTTCTCAGATGCAAAAGCTGGAGACTTTCACCCACTGGTGAGACGCTCTGCTCTTCCAGGGCCTGGAGAAGAGGCCGGTGGGCCACATGCAGGAGGCTGGCCTTCACGGTAGTGCAAGTTGATCTTGGCTTTGAGTGGTGGGCATGTCTGTGGACAGTGCACGCAGGTTTCTTCTTCTTTACCCGAATGCCTCCTTTCTTTTCTGCCACTTAAGCCCATTTTGTCTTCTGGCTGGCAATGCCTTCTAGTACTTCACGTTTCTGCTTACCCAGCGCTCTGACCCTGCCAGGTTCATGCGGGTATTTCCGCACTAATTCCCATAGCATCCTCTGTCTTCCTTGGCAATCCTCAGTGCACTGGAAGTTGTTATGCTAATTACAGTGACCTTACCTCCTGAATTCTAAGAAGTACAAGTTTTTCACATTTTAACATTTCTGGAATTTGGGCCTGCCTTACAATCAATGGACATATTTAATGGGTGTATTAGATAGGTTTCTCTAAAAAAATAGAACCAGTAGGATACACACACAGATACACACACATGCACACGCACACACACAAACACAATCTAATAGATATATATATTATTTTAGCTGATATATAGATATTTTGAGGTACATGCAATCGCAGGGGCTAGTCAGTCTAGAATTTGTAGGGCAGGCCAGCAGCCTGGAGACCCAGGGGAGAATTATATTATAGTTGTGAGTCCAAATTTGCAGGGCTGGCCAGCAATCTGAAAACTCAGGTAGAATTGCAACGTTGCAGTCTTGATCCAGAATTCTTCCTTCTTCAGGAGACTTTGGTTTGTGCTCTTAACATCTTCAACTGATTGGATGGGGCATACCCATATAATAGAAGATAATCTGCTTTATTCAATCTACTAATTTAAATGTTAATTTCATCTAAAAAATACCTTTATAGCACCATCTAGACTAGTGTTTGATCAAAGAGTTGGGCACCATAGCCTAGCCAAGTTGACACACGAAATTAACTCTATAGTTGGGTACTTGTTTATTTATATCCATTCATTCTCTCCTTCAAAAACTCTTATGAAAGCATGTATCATCATGGTGGATGCTTTAAGCATAGGACTTTATGGTATTTGCTTTGAGTCTGCTTTCTGGTAGGCCGTGAGCTGGCTGATGATAAGGGAACATTTGCACACAGTAGGAGCTCGATATTTGTTGACTGCTGACCAGCTGTTTGACTCAGCAATAAATTGTTTTGATTTGAAATTTCCCTTGACTTTTAATGTCCTCAATTCTGGGGTGGCACAAGGCCTTTCCCCATTTCTTCCTGCCTTGTGCAGACTGCGCATTCCTTTCCTCCTCTCCACCTCCTTGTCTTTCTGGCTCCTTGTTCCTCATCCCTTTTATTTGGCTAATGCTCTGTGCCTAATCACATTAGCCAGCACTGGCAGTATAGAGATGTTTGCAATCCAACTCAGGTCTGATTATGAGCGTCAGCAGCCTGAGGCTACTTTAAGAATGTGTTGATTGGTGGGGGTAGGGAGCCCCCAGAGGGGGCCAGAGTTATTGGCTTGGGGAGCTGCCCACATGTGTGTCTGGGCACCACAAGAGAGCCCAGGCTGGTTAGTTTTTGGTTTCTCCTTGATCAGACTCCTGGTGGGGTATTTATCCTGGCTGGGTGACTAAGCTCTTCCTGATTGTATTAAGCCTCATGAAAGTGAGGCCCAAAACAATCCAGCTAGTGTGGCGAGGGCTGTAACCACAGCAAAATGTGCCCTGCATTTCTTGTCATTCTCTGTTCGAGCTCATTTCAACTTTCTCCCAACATTGGGAGTATAAAGAAGCTGCCACGTGTTCTTCTGGTTTGCAAGTATTCCCTTGTCTAGGATATTAATTCAGAAATATTTATTAAGTGATTTCAGGATTTGGGGCAATTTTGAAAGCATTCAGTTCAAATTCCAAGAAGGATGCCATGGGTTTAAAGGAAATTAGCTACCTGTGCCTCCATTTTCTCAAAAGCATCTTGTACTTTTCTTTAGAGCACTTTGCCTTCTTCACACTGTTCTCTTTGTTTACACTCATTTATTCGATGGCTGTGTTCTCTACTAAATTGTAATAATCTGCATCTGGGCAGGGTCCATGATTGCTGTCTTCATCACTGGGCCCCAGAGGGAGGCACAGTAAGTTCGTGACCATCACATTTTGATGGGCAAAGATATGGCATTCATTTGGAAGGCAGAATTACGTTTCTGGAAGTTTGTATACAGCAAAGAATTATTCATATAGTTACACATAGTTACATGGGTGAAAATTAGAATCTTGGGGTCAAACCAAGAGTCTGTGTTGTAGAGCTCAAAGATCCTTAAAGTAATCCTTTCTTGTGTTCCTTGAAGCTATATAAGACAAATCTACCTGAATTGCCACCCCCAGGGAATCCTGTGTGACCTGAAATTACTTTGGGCTGTGAAGACACATGTCCTATGTGAGTATACTGGAGTCTACTGCACTTTTAAAAATCTGCAGCTCTGTGAATCAGACTCCCTGTGCTCATGTCCTGGTTCTACCAGTGTCTAGATGTTCCACATGCATGTTATATGGCCTTCAGCACATCTATATGCCTTAGTCTATTCATCAATAAGAAAAAAAAATAATAGTACTTACATCATAGACTTGTTTTGGGATTAAGTGAGATAATTTACGTAAAGTACTGAGACCAATGCCCAGCTGAGATTAAACTCAATAAATGTCAGTTTTTATTATTACTATTTTCATAAATGTGTAATAGTAAAGTTGTCTTTCCATGCATGGTGAATGAGAGAGAGAGAGAGGGAGAGAAATAAATTTTTTAGGAAGAGGAAAAACTCCAATGATTGAAAACCACATGGACAGTGTGGAAATTAAAGTGGGTTCAGGTGAGTGAAATGAGACTGAGAGCCCAAGACACAGCAGTTTAGGAAGGAAGAAATGGAGAGTGTAGTAAGAAGAAGACAGACAGTTATATTGTCAGGGGTTTTTGTTAGCAAGGCAACGGGTTGACAGAATAAAAACATGGAAGATGCATTCAGCTGTTGACTAGGAGTGCCCATGGAGTTGACTGATTTGGCATCTCGTTGCTTCCAACCATGTTCACCTGGCATCAGCACAACTGGTTTTTGAATCCAAAAGTTCAGTCCAACCAATATTCAGGGAGAGCTGGTGGCTTGTCTGTGAGGCCTGAACTCCAAATCATCATCTGGCCTGGCTAGCTATTGGGACTGGGCAGTTCTAACAGCAGCATCTGCCAATCCCCCACGACAGTTATTGGGGTCAGAAATTGCATTGCCCAGCAATTACTAGCAGTGCCCAAAACATTTCTGATTTTAGAGGACTCTTGTAGTAAGACAGAATTGACCAGAAATTATATTGTCTTGCCACTCAGAGCAAACACAAATAACTTGCCTTAGAGCCATAGTGATGCAGCTTTATCACATTCCCCCAATTCATTCCATGGACTGGAGGTAAGATGTACTGTGGGGAGTAAAATCAAGGCTGGCATGTTCCCTTCAAAGTCATCCCTTCAACTTAGTCCATGATAGGGTTTCTGGCCAACTCAGGATTGTTCTTCTTTTTCTTCTCAATTCCTTTAAAATGAAGCATTTTGTTTTAATCAACTCAGATATAATATTATTATATATTATATTAAAAAGCAACATATTACAGCTATTATTGTGAAGTGTTTTTCCATCCTTAAGAACTTTTTACCTCAATTGGGTTATTTGATCTTTTCAATAACCCTGTGAGGTAAGTTGGGTGGATAAGGATATTATGAATTTCATTTTGTACATGGAGACTCAAGGCAGTGAAGTGATTGCTTATCCAAAGACATACAATGGCTAACTGGCAGCAATAATAGTTAATACATAATAGTTACCATGTATTGGTACTGTTATAAGTATTCCTTTAATCTCCACAGCGATCCAATGGAAAAGGGACTATTATTGTTATTATTTTTCTTTTTTATACTGCAAGTCCACAACAAACATCATAGAAAAGGCACTATTATTATCGCCATTACACAAGTGAAAAAATCAGACATAGAGAGAGGAAATAAATTACTCAAAATTACAAGCTGAGAAGTGGCAGAGCTGAGATTAGAACCCAATACCTTGACTTCAGAGTCAAGGTAAGTAATTTCCATGATGTACTTGGGCAATGCAGCACAAGGCCTCAGTGATTCTTAGGCAATTTTTCTTCCAGTTATTGCTTTCCTTCACAGTTCCCTGCCTATTTTAAGGATCTCCCAATCTTAGATGGATTAAGGATTTTCTGAAAAGTGACAAGAGATTTACAAATAATTTTTATCTATTACCAAAGCTGGATTACCAGCTGGAGAAGAAAACAAGAACCACGCTCAAAAAGAGAATGAGTGAAGCTTGTGAGGAGGGGGAATTCTGCAGAATGGTTTTCTCACTCTTTTGGTTGTTGCCAGGGCTTCCAGGTGGCTTCCTGCTCTGTACAGTTTTATTTTGTTGAGGTAGGAGGTGGCATAGCAATGCCGAAGTCCCATTGTGGAGGGGGTGGGGCGTGTCAGTTGCATTGTCTTTCTTCCTGAACCTCAAGGAAGTATTGACAGCAACCAGACTTGGGATCCTGCAGGTAAGGGTTTTAGAGCCACTGAAGGAGCCTGTGTTTCTGGTGAGCTTCCTGGTTTGTGGGACTTAGAATTCATGTGGCAACTTCAAATATTCTAAAAGAAAGATGGTTCAAAATCTTGACTTCTTATAGCCAGGGTCAAAAAGACACTACTTGGGGTTATTTTGAGGCAATAAGAATGCACTGAGGAGGAAGCTGACTTTCGATTCTGTGGACCACTACATTTTTTGTTGATTAAATTAATTCATTTGTTACTATCACTGTATGATGATATGGAGAACATATCATTTTCTCAGTAGCATAATTTCTTCCATGGAAAAAACTGCTTTTGGTTGGGTGAGAGTGGAGTAGGGAAGTGAGTGGAATTTTCAGGGCTCAACAGTGTGTTTCTTGCTGACTTTACACACAGGTAGGACAAGCAACTCAGATGACTCCATGGGGGCTTTACCCGGGTTTCTGGAATTGTGTCTCCTTTACTTCCTGCCCCGACTTATTATGTAATCACATTATGTTGTGAAAACTCCAGAGAGAATGAGGGAATAGAGAGAGACCCAAATTCCCTGGGTGCTTCTGCTTAACATGATTTTTATGACCTTTGGTGTAAGTATTAACCTGAGAACACCAACTTTGTCATGTCTACAAGCCTGTGTGTGTGGTGGACAGGGTAAGATGGGATGATGTTAGAAATTTATTATTGTGCACATGATGTCAAAGCAGGCAATGGAATAACAAAAGGGCTTACCAAATGAGTTTACCTGACATTTTTAGATAAATTGTGTTGCTTAAGAAAATTTTGCTATTGAAAATTAGAACTGATAATCCTATAGATTTGGTGCATAATAAATATATTGTGTGCCTGTAAAGATAAGGAAGGGATTTGTGTTCATGAGTTGACATTCTTTGAGGATAATTATTAACACTGCCCTCTACACAGGCTTTCTCTTTATCAAACGTTTATTGATTTATAAAATTGTAAAAATAATATGGCAATAACACTGAGCAAGTTTGAGAAAACAGAAACATCTTCAGTCATCTCACCATTCTGATATCATAACTTTCTCATGTTTGAGTTTTCCCTTTTTGCTGTTGGCTGACATATTTCTACCCAGTTGGAATCCTAGCCACACAGACTTTCAATTTACCCAATAACATTTACAAACTGGAAGCAGCTTTAGGAATGGATCCATGGATGGACGAGCAAGAAGGGGCATTTGAAAGCATCTGGCAGAATCTCCTTGTTTTGTAAGTGAGATGGCAGAGGCCCAGAGAGGTGAAGGGATTTATTGTAAGGACAACGATTGGGAGTAGCTGAGCTGGGGCTTTCCCAACATCCGGCTGCTTCTGACCACTTCATGGTGTTTTTCTTAGTCCTGAGCACGTACTCTTCAATAGCACATGCTCTTCAGCTTGCCTTTTGAATGTATACATATACATGTATACATATGTGTGTGTGTGTATATATATATATATATTTACAAAAATGAATTTCTATTTAGTGTATGGAAAAGCTTAATTATGGAAAATTCAATTTCATAAACAATTATAAAAATGGAAAAGAATTGAAAAAATCACCATGGGACGATGGTATTTGACATTTTCTCACATAACATTTTTCTTGCCAAGTTTCCTAAAAAAGCTTTTTCTAAGGTTTTACACTGCATGCTGTTAGGTTATTTATGAGGGAATGCCAGCCACTGCCTACCAATGTGAAAACCTCACTGGTACAGGGAAGGGAATCCCAAAAGAAATGGAAAGGAGAACCAAGCCGTACATAGCATAAACTCATTACAATGGACAATTGTTTTTCTCTCAAACAAAACTCAACTTTGTGTAAACTGTTAAATGGAGGAAACCTCCAGTTTACTTATTTATTTATCTGGCCCTAAGTGGTAATAAAGATGGGTTCCCCATTGGGAGGAGTAATCTATTTCTTTTATAACCTTGACCTTTAATATTGGCCTTTAGAAGAAGTCTATAGAAATGCTCACCATCCTGCAATGTTTTAATACATCTAGGTTACAGTCTTCTCTCTTTTAGGTGTAGTTAGCCATACTTTTACAAATGATTAACCACAGAGAATCAAAGAGAAGGAACCAATTAAGCAGATTCACTTGAGAGGTAGATTGTGGATGATTTTGGGGGGAATTTTTTTCAGTAGATTACAAATAGATTTTGATAATAAAAATATCTGTTGAAGGCAAATATTTTTCCAATTTCAAATAACATAATACATAATAAACATATGTAGAAAATGCTCTTTTTGGATTTCTTGGTTCAGGAAAAATACTGTATCTCTAGCACACCAGCACACTCAGTTATAAAAGTAGTGCTTAATATTTCTTAAATGAGTGGATTTTCTTCATTCAATGTCTTTACTTTCTAGCCTGCTTCCTCCTGTTGATGCTCTTCATGGGATTTGTATCTGTCAGGGGGACTAGTTTATGCTGCAGTAACAAAGTACCTCAAACATCTCTGACTTCACTCTCATGCTACATATCCATCATGGGTCAAAGAGAGGCTCTGCTCATCATAGTCGCACAGGATTTAAGCTGATGGAGGCTCAATTTCAATATGTTCTCCCATATCATTGTGATAAGGGGAAAGGATGTAATAAAGCATACTGGCTCTTAAATCTCCTATCAGGAGGGACATTTACCATTTTCTGTTTTGTCCAAGGCAGGATACATGGTCACGCTTAAGTTCAAATCTTACCGTGTTTCCTGGAAGGAGGAAAATCAGAATGAATGGGAATGGTCCTGATCATTACAACATGGTTATATGATAATATTGGTCGTTTGGTTAGATTGTTATTTTTTTCCTGAAGAATTTAAAGTGATTTCAGTGTTTAAATCAAATCTGCATTTAAGAGGAACAGGTAGATTGCTGGTGCCACGGTTTCTAGAGGAAGTAGAACAACATATAGAGGAAGAATTAGTGACCTACTCAAAGCCATAATAATATGTGTTAGCAAAAATCCTGCCACCCAGGGCCCCAGGTTCCTAATGCATTGCCTTCAGAACCACCTTGAGACTCTCTTCGGTCTTTTCAGGAATGCCTCTCATTTCTTTAAGCATCTTGAATCCAGGTCTTCATGTGGTAATGAGTTCAAGTTTATAGTTTAAATAGACTTTGGAATGACATCTTTTCTATGAAGCAACTGTGGGAGGCTGGATTGTGTAGGATAAAAGAAAAAATTAAATTTAGGTAGGTCTGTATTTAAATTTCAGTTTTGTCTCTTCTCCTGTGTGACTTCTGGGAAGTTACTTAACATCTCTGAGATTCCGTTGCTTCCTCTGAAAAAATGAGCATAATATTTCTCACTTTGCAGGTTGTGATGAGGGAAAGAAGAAAGGTTCTGAAATGCATTGCACAATGATGGGCCTTGAGAGCAGGACTGCTGTAGGAGCTGCTCTGATCCGTATCACCCAGTTCTTCAAGGTGTTTTGATTTTCCACATTTTGAGCACCAGAACAGGTCCAGAAATACTGGAGCACTGTTACCAAGTGAGGTTGACATTGGTTCAAAACAAGCAACTTATTTTTTGTTTGTTGCAGACTACTCAATTTATTTTGCTAAAATATCATTAAGTTCGTGGTATCTCTCAGGGAGATTAGGTTATGCGACATTAACAAACTGCCCCCAATAACTCTGACTTCATGCACATGCTACACATCCATCCACAATGTCAAAAAAAAAAAAAAAGACATTTCAGGGTCTTTTCTTGCTTCCTCCCATCTTAGAACTGCTTTTAGGCCACCCAGTGCTCATAGTATGGGCAAGCAGGCACCAGGAAATTCAGGTAAAACAGCAGCTTCTAGAAACTGCTTCACCCTAATTCCAAGAGACCTTTGAGTACATGCTAGAGAGCTCATCTTTCTGTTGCGTGTGGGGAAACTTTTGCTACAGAGAGGAGTTACAGCCCTGAGCTGCCTGCCTTATTAAAAAGTACACCTTTGCTCTAGGCAAAAGACAGTCTGGTCTTGCTTTCCTCATCTAATAGGACGCCAGCCTTCACCGGCTTTATCTGTTGTGGTTTGTGTGGGCAGGATCCCAGGTTTCAACGGTGTTGCTAGGTGTGTGGCAGGTCTGCCTCCACTTGGAGTTTCTCTTTGCTCCACTTTCAAGGTGAACTGCAAATATGAGGCCGTTTGGACCTAAGTCAGGAGAGTTTGGGGAAAAGAAAGCAGAACATCATTTTGATTTACCAGCTCCATAGTAAGTAGCTACTGACCAGGAATCCACCACTTGCTTTGACGATAGAAGCCAAACAAGAAAATTTAAACTGGTTTACGAGTGTAGATATCATCTCAGTTTTTTTAAGGCCCACAAATATAATCTAATCTTTTAAAGTGTGTACCTATTTGTAAAGAAACATCAATGTTTGATCAAAACTTGAAATGTGCCTAATTTTGCAACTCAAATTCCAAACTAGTTGAAACCCCATTCCTTAGAATTTATTTGAATAACTCCCTCCTCCCTGATCCAGCTTGAACTGGCTTCCTTCTTTCCTTCCTTTTTGTGCAATACCGAAATGGGCTTATGCATCTATTAGCAGAGTCCATTTAAACCCAGGAAGGTAGATGCTTTTTTTTTTTTTTGAACAGCTTGAATAAAAAATAAAGCATAATCTTTACTCTATATCTTTTTCTCCACCCTCTTCTCCCCCTACCCTCTTTTTTTTGGTAATATACCGGGGAGGAAAAAAAAAAAACAACTTTCCAAACACAGAACTTTATGGCCAGAAACAATCTGGCTGCTGGAATAAACAGTCTGCTCCCTCGTTTACCATTCCATCATGCGCTTAAGTCCTGAGAAGCCCACGGCTGCCCGCAATAGTTCTCGGTTGGCAGCAGGGAAGACTGCCAACGTCCCATCAGGCTTGTTTCTTAAGCAAAGTTGTATAAGTTAACAGGTTTTATTGTTGGGGGTAATCTGGGGCTGTTCTTACAGGAGGAAGGGATGAGGCCCCCAGAGTGTTTGCCAGCAACAGCCCTTGGCTTTCCTCATTCCCTCTCCTCATTAATTTGTGTGAGCTCAGCTTGGATAACAAATGGTGGGGCTGGGGGATCCCATTCAGCCAGGCCTGGCCCCTGTACGGCCTGTGAGCTAATTGCTCTAATTGAGTGGGAGGGACTGCTTTCCTCTCGATCTGTCCCTTCCCGGCCTTGTTTGGAGAGGCATGAATGGAGGCCCACTTCAGCTCCTGCTGGTAACCAGTCAGGAGCCTGGGCCACAGGATCCACTCTGGGATCCACATCCCAGACAACTCTTCCACCTGCGGCTCCGGCCCTTCTTTGTGTGCCGAGGTATTCCAATGGGGTTCATTCAGGGATTTGTTTGCTTGCTTTCTCTTTCCTTTTGGGTTGAGAAACATTCTACTATAATTTATATCTGGGAAATGGCATTAGAAATGTGTTAGCGTACCGCTCCAGATGGACAGATCATTTACAACTAGCACAATATATTATCAATGCACTGCTCTTTAGGACCTGCTATATAATAGACATGTAATGAAGCATATGAAACATGGATTTCATTTCCAGGCCCTGAAAGGGGAAAATGATTTCGGGGAAGAAAACCCACCCTAGGTAGGGGGTAAAGGGTGGGGGCTTGGGGGTAGGGAATGGGCCTGTCTCTTTAAGACAGACTAGGAGGAAAACCAAAAGTCATCAACTCTGAAAGTAACAAATGAGAGCCCAGAGCTGTGCAGCTAATGTGCAAACTTGTTTCTGTCCTCTATGGCGCCATCATTTATTCAGGAGGTAGAAGCAGAAGACGGGGACTTGCATTTGCTTGATACTCAATTATACATTAGTGTACATCACTTGGCAATCTGTTCATATCAATTTAATTGGATTTTAATATTGCCTCTGATCTTGTTGTCCAATTAACAGTACTGGCTGGCAATAAAGCAGAACCACACACTATGTAACACCTTTGATCCCTGCCATATGGAGCTCTTCCATTGATTACCACATTTTCAAAAAATTTCACTCTCTCAATATGGGCTGTGATAAATGGGAGAAAAAGCACATCCCTGATGTGATAAAAATTTCACTTCAACTCGCAACTTCATTTATTTTGTTGACATTCGGCTCTGATTAAGAACAATAAAAAAATCATGCCCTGAATATCATATGCAAATACAACCCTGGGCATGAATCTAATCATGCCATGGGAGCATTACCATGACTAGCCTGGCATCGGCTCAATTTTTTTTAAAGTGACAGCATACACTTCTGGGCTCGCTGTGCAAAGTAGTCGCCACCGCTATGGCATTTAATAAACATCTGATGTTTCAGTTCCCACCAAGGCATGGCGAAAGCGTTTGCATTTCTGCCTGTTATTGTGAGGCCCCTGTGTTCAGGTGACGCCTCGTGTTGACCCTCACCTGATCCCCGTCTCCCTGTCTCCCTACTCCTAGCTTGGAGACAGCCAGGCAGCTGGGAGCTGGGGTAGGAGTGAGATTCCTGTGTGAGCTCTCAGGCTTCCTTCTTTTTGCGGGGGGACACCCTTCAGAATGGATGGGGAATGGAGATTTGGTCTGGAAGGAGCTGCATTGCCAAAGACGGGACCTGCCTGCTCTAGGAAGCTTCTGAATGAGTGTGTGCTCCAGCTTCCTGTTTGCCTCTTGGAGTTATGCAAGCAATTATGGCTTAATGCCCTGGAGACACTCCCAAATGACAGGATTAACCCCCAAGGGAAACTGGCTTCTGTTGTGAAGGATTACATCAATGTTCTAAAAAGCCCTTCCACAACTGTGGAATCACTGATCCTTTTCATGCCTCGACAAGAAGGTTGCTCATGGCCAGAGCTGGGAAGTACCAGAGAGGCCCCATTTTGGCTCCCACAGGCTCTCCTCTCACACCCTTTCCTGCTCTCTGGGACAGACCCATCAGGCCAGCTCTGGAACTCTGCTTCTGGGTTCCATGCAGCTGGTCCTGGGCAGTTAGACTCCTAGCTTTAGTCCAGTGGCAGTGAGGTCCCCATGGTAACCAGGGTTCACCTGGAATCCGGACAACTTTGGGATTTGGAAGGAGGGCCAAGGCTATTGGTTACACACATCATAAATTATTTCTTGACCATTAGCGGTGTTTCTGCCTCATAACTGTTCTTCAGGCATATTAAATCAGCAAGAAGGAAGAGCATGCTAGGACATCTGGGGCTGCCAGATAATTCAGTTAATTTCTATTCCCTTGAACCTGGAGGTGTTAATTTAGAAGCACAACAGAAGAGTCTGAAGAATGCTAATACGTCATTTGAATGATTAATGCAATCAGGGGGATTGGGGGGACCTCTGTTTACTCTTTAATTTTGACATGGCACAGCGAGGAGGAGAGTGGCTAATTTTCCAAAGTTAAGGGCAAGTTGGTTGCAATTCAGTCACATGGCCCCAGCTGGGGTTTGGAGAGCTGGGGCGACTCAGGAGGGCTATATGGGACAATGGGGGCCAGTTTTGTTCATATAATGGCTACAGCCAGGAAAACAGATGAAACTGTTTGTGATCTGATGAGCCTGGTCCTCTTGGGTGAGGAAGCTCCCAGAAACTACTGGGAACAGCAAACAGAAGGAGAAAAAAGAAAGAAAGGAAAAGCGAGAGCTTGAAAAAACATAGCTGAAAATAGGTGATAGCCTTATAACGTACATGTATTTTTATCTGACATTTCCAAATAGAGTGGCTCTCTCTGAAAGAAGGAAAATATTTCCAAATTTATTTAAATGAAACCTTATTAGGGAAAGCTTAGGACTGAGCAACTATTTAAAAATATATTTTGAGGAGAGACGCAAAGGAAGACATTTAATTCTTAGCAGACTGTAGGCATTTTAAGGGAGCCTTGTGTCTATTTATTGCGCTGCTTCTGATTAGAGACAGCTTATGACTGTGATAACAGGAAATTTCAAAGGGCACTTTACCCCCACCTACCAGACACTGTAGTATCTCCTTTTTAAAACAAAGAAGGTATTGTGAGAGTGAAAGGGATTTGGCCCCAAGCACTAAACAAAATCTAGAGAGGAGAAAAAACCCTGTAATTATGTTAATAGTAAATGAATGTTTTTGCAATTTACCCATATCACCTCAGAATAGGTGTTGTTCAAAAGTACCTATTGGAAATATTCGGCAAACATGCTGGGGAAGGAATGAAGACAAAATGTTCAGTTCCCTATAAAACCTTGTGTTTAATCCACAAGTGGAGCCTTCCAGGGCCAGAAAGGCATGTTTCCCGAGATGCCACCCAGACACTGCTTACAGAGGCTGGGGCAAGGGACCATACCTCCTGAGCGTGGGTGGTTTGAAGTTTGCTTGTCTGTAAACCTGATCTCCCAGGTCCTTCCCATCTCTGGGTACTTCACTCTGGGATTAGCCCTGTCTTCTGGGGCCTGTAACACAATGTTACCTCCTGTGTCCGCTCCCTTCAGGTTTTGTCTTGGGTGACTCAGGGGTCTCATTGCAGATAGGGCCCTGGGTTAAACAGACCTTGATGTTGGTTTTCATGGAGAGGTTTCTCAGTATATATAAAGTTTTCTGCCCAAACCTGGCACATGGATTAAATAACCATTTACTGAGGAATTGTGTATGCTGGCAGCTGCACTGGGCTCTTTCTGGAGCATAAGATTTTTCTTAATGAATTCTGAGAACAAACTTGAGGGGTAGGAGTGATTACCCATGTTTTACTGATGAGGACATTGATGCTAAAGAAGCAACGTGCCTAAAGCCCCAGATGGAAGAGGACACATTCTCTGACTTTTCTTTTCTTCACCATATCATAGCTGTTTTAAGTACAACTGTGAAGTGGACAGCTTCCTTTCATGCCACAGGCACCTTTGTCTCTCTCTTGTGCCTTTTCCTCCCCTCAGTGATGTTTCATCTCCCCCTTGGGTACCAGTCATTCTTTCTTCATGCTGTACCCTTTCATCAAACCTGTTCTTGACAAAAGATCTTCTATCAGTCATATATTCTTTAGTATGAGTTTAAACCCAAGCCAGAAACTGTGGTAGAATTTTTAAAATAAAATATATAATTTTCTGTATTTAATTCTCAATGGATCTCAGTTTTCAAAATTTTACAAATAATAATGGAATAAAATAGTCAACCTGCCTTTTAAAGTGGCCAAGGCATTGATGACTAGGAGCAATTAGGGCAGATTTGCCTTCATTTGAAAGAAAGTAAATGTTGACTTTTCCTGCCATATACCAGCAAGAAGCACTCTAGAACCCAGCATTTCTGATGAGCCTTATTATGAGTAATGGACATTGTTATAAATAAAACACCAAACTAGTAGTGAGGAAGCCTGGGTTTTAATCCCATGTCACTGAAATGTATGTTTTTGGGCATACAGGGCTGGAAAATAAAGGGTTTGGATTATAGTGGGACTCTATCTACCTCCTTATCCATGCCAGATATTATCTGTTACTCTTGGGTCTAGGTGCTGTTTTGGAATCTGTCTCTGCTGATTTTCTGAGCAGCCCTTATTTATTGTTTGCCTTTGAAACTCAAGATGAAATCTGTTGCCACCAAAGGGCTAGATGTCGTTCAACATTTCCTCTAGTTAGAAAGTTCCTAAACCTGGGAATGTGACTAGGTCTAGTGGTTCTCAGACCTGTCTGTGCATAAGCACTGGGGGCTTTCTAAATGTACCTTTTCACTCAGATTCTCTAGGAGTAAAGCTTGGGAATCCATATTTTTTAAAGCTCCTCCAGTGATTATGATGTAGACAATGAATGGACTAACATTTGGGTAATGTCCCTTCAGATAATGTGATTCGGAGTTTTGTCTATCCTCATATAGAAATTTACAAGTTGAAAGCATTGCCATTTATTTCAAAAGGGATCATAAGAATTGAATTTTCATTGGCTAAACATTTTGGATAAATTTTCACTTTTAATTTCTGCTTTTTCAGCATTTAGCTTCTGAAGAGTATTAGGGAGTATCACTCATATCTGGTCTTGTAGAGCCCTGTTCAGACTGGATTCAAATATTGTCACAGGAACTTATCAGCTAGGTGGCCTTGAGCAAGTCATTTAATATAGGCAAATGATTTAATCTAATCTTCTGTAAAACCAAGGTCAGAATACCTACCTTACAGAGTTGTTGAGACTCCAAGATTCTATTATTTCTACTTGATTTTATGCATAATTGTTCTTAAGCACCTACTATGAATGAGGTGGTGTAAAATATAATGGAGAGGCAAGATGAATACGTAGAATAGTTTTTGGAAGTCATCTAAACCAGTGATTTACTTTTCTTGCCACAATGGCTGTGTTATGCTTAGGTACATATGTACACAGAGACAAATGAAACAAAAGTTTCACAAAAGAATATTTATCTACTGCTTGTCATACACTTTGCCATTTTCCATTCCATTCAATTCTGTAATACTATGACCCCATGTTAATTTCATGTGCTGCTAGTGTGTCATTACTTGCGCCAGACTGCCGACGCCCCTCAACATGACCATCTAACCCATGCGTGTATACTTCCAGGAATGGGAAACTCTTTGAAGCCAAGGAAAATATCTCTCAACTCACTCTAACTAATATTAATTAAGCATAAACTATTAACAAAGCAATCACTATCTTCATACTGCATGTTTTATCTAAAGGCCTGTGAATCGATTATTTGGGATGCTGATTGGGTTTCCGTCGTACACTTTTGCTGGTCCTTGGCTTTCCAGGACCTACTTTGGCATCGCTTTCTGTTCTGGACCATGAAATCTTCCTTCCAATAAAAACATAGCTGTCCTGTGACCCAGTGTTGATAAGCTAATTACAGCTAAGAGATTCCTGGCTGACAATGATAGAGGATGCCTTGCATTTTAAGAATAACCTTTGAAGGCTAAAACAAGGAATTTTTATTAGCCAAAGCTAGTGAAGAAAGGATTTTGATCATGGCAGAATTCTGTAATCATGTAAAACTGTTTCTGCTCTTGGGAACTAGGACTAAGAGCTTAGTCTGAGCATGTGTATGTCATGGTCTGATTGTACTGGTAGAATATTATGTCATGGTTCCACTGAACATATCAAAGTGTAAGTGCTGTTTTAATGCAGCATTTGTTTTCCACTAGAGGGGCAGTTTACAAATGTATTCTAACACATGAGACATGATCAAAAATTAAATCCTTGGATGAGGACTGCATTAGGAATAGCTCACCAGATGATTTATGTTTGAGGCAATGACAACACACTTACATAGGAAAGCACCAAGCCTGAAACTTCGATTTCTGCCAAGGTTGAGTTTCTCCTTATATCAATTAAATTGATTGTTAATTGAATTAATTATGATGCCAATGAAGCACTGACCTGAAAAAAAGTCTGATTTTGAAAGGTAAGATACAAGTTTGCTGTTTTAATTTGGAAGAAGTGCTCTTCTTAAGCCATAGGGTAGTTTAAGATGATCGCTTTCTGCAGGTAGAATGTAATGGTCAGCAAGACTGGGTCTTTGAATCTGCAATGCCATTGCATTACTTGAGGCTAATTGGGTACGGAGAGGAAAAACACACAAACACAGATATATTCCTACAACCTGCAAAAAGGAAATGACAAAGAGAGCATGAGAGAGTCTAGTTATAAACAATGCCTTGAGAGAGAGCGGACCCAGGGATTAACTAGGGTTCACACTAACAAATAGATACCAATCTTCAGTACATATACCACTACATAATATATTTAGGTAGAAAGCTGGTAATAATAAAAGAGGTTCTGGTTCAAGGATCAACCAGTAGTAGTGTGACCTTAGGAAAGTTAAGTGACCCTTTTGAGCTAGTTTCTTTATTTAGAAAATAAAAGGCTTACATGAGAAGATTTTTCTCCAAGCCCTTTCTATAGCTTGAAAATACTATTATTCTAGGGATTTATACAAATTACACATTAGTGAAACATTACAATGACTTCTAAGCAGTGTCTTCTAAATTCATAGATTTATCTATTCAACTATTATTAAATACGGGCCTACCAGCATTTAAACTCCTCAACAAAGTGATAAGGGTTTCTCGGCTGTGCTCGGTACTATTTGGCTTCTACGCTTTTCTGAGCTCAGTCAAAACCCAGGACTCTGTAGGCTAAGATAGGTTCTATCACAGGAAAGACGCAGGGTAATTTCAGGATTTCATGCCAAGCCTACCTCAGGCCACAGACATCCCACTTCCTTTTTCTTCAGAGAAACAGAAGCCAGAGAGGATCTTCCTGCTGGCTTCCGTGGGGCAGTGGTTGACTGGTGGACATGAGGAAAAGAGCAGCGGAGGAGAGACAGGCTGGCCTTCTCATGGGCCTGGCAGCCATGCACATCAAAAGCAAGCAATGACATCAGGATACCCCAGTCTTACCAATATACGGAAATGAGATTCTTATGTTGAATGCAACTCATACTTGGGGGTCAGTAGGTCAGAGAAAGAGGGAGAAGAACTCAGAGGAAAAAAACAATTATAAGACAAGATACTACAGATCTATATTGGAGAAAACGCTAAAAAAAAAGAAAAAGAAAATGTGGTATAAAATACTTAACCCCCTCAAAAAAAGAAAGAAGAAAGATCATCTAAGGCCAGCTAAGCTTGCAGCCTTTGTCAGAGATTGTACCTGCATATTTTAGGATACTGCTGGCAGCCTATTGTTTTAGTATTTATTTTGTCCATTGTTTCATTTTGCCCTCTAGCCATCACTACAAAAATGAATAAACTTTTTTTTGGAACTAAATGAATTATAGGAGCCCTCACTTGAAATATGAAATAAATAAATGTGTAAATAAAAGGGTTATCTTAATTATCACCTTCATGACAGACAAATGTAAGAATGATTTTGAACTGTTTAAAAATAAAACCCGGGCCTAGGCATGGTGGCTCATGCCTGCAATCCCAGCACTTTGGGAGGCTGAAGTGGGTGGATCGGGAGGCCAAGAGATGGAGACCATCCTGGCCAACGTGGTGAAACCCTGTCTCTACTGAAAAATACCAAAATTAGCTGAGCATGGTGGCACATGCCTATAGTCCCAGGTACTTGGGAGGCTGAGGCAGGAGAATTGCTTGAACCCGAGAGGCAGAGGTTGCAGTGAGCCGAGATCGCACCACTGCACTCCAGCCTGGCGCTTGACAACAGACCAAGACTCTGTCTCAAAAAAATAAATGAATAAAAATAAAAATAAACATAAAATCCGGGATTTCTGGGCAAGAAGGTTGAATAGGAACAGATCCAGTCTGCAGCTCCCAGTGAGTCCAATGCCAAAGGCAGGTGGTTTCTGCATTTCCAACTGAGATACCCAGCTCATCTCACTGGGACTGGTTAGACGGTGGGTGTAGCCCACAGAGGGCGAGCCAAAGCAGGGGGGTGGGGCGTCACCTCACTTGGGAAACACAAGAGGTAGAGGAACTTCCTCCTCTAGCCAAGGAAAGCTGTGAGATACCGTGTCATGAGGAACAGTGCTATCCAACCCAGATACTACGCTTTTTTCATGATCTTCACAATTAGCAGACCAGGAGATTCCCTCAGATGCCTACACCACTAGGGCCCTGGGTTTCAAGTACAAAACTGGGCAGGCATTTGGGCAGGTACCTAACTGGCTGTAGGCATTTTTTTCATACCCCGGTGGCACCTGGAATACCAGTAAGACAGAACCATTCACTCCCTTGGATAGTGGCCTGAAGCCAGGGAGCCAAGTGGTCTTGCTGACAGATCCCACCCCTTGGAGACCAGCAAGCTAAGATCCACTGGCATGAAATTCTCGCTGCTAACACAGCAGTCTGAAGTTGATCTGGGATGCTCAAGCTTGGTTGGGGAGGGGCATGCAACACTACTGAGGCTTGAGTAGGTGGTTTTCCCCTCACAGTGTAAACAAACCCGCTGGGAAGTTTGAACGGGGTGGAACTCACTGCAGCTCATCAAAGCCACTGTAGCCAAACCGCCTCTCTAGATTCCTCCTCTTGGGGCAGGGCAACTCTGAAGGAAAGGCAGCAGCCCCAGTCAGGGGCTTATAGATAAAGCTCCCATCTCCCTGGGACAGAGCACCTGGAGGAAGGGATGGCTGTGGGCGTGGCTTCAGCAGACTTAAATGTTCCTGCCTGCCAGCTCTGAGGAGAGCAGCAGATCTCCTGGCACAGTACTCAAGCTCTGCCTAAGGAACAGATTGCCTCCTTAAATGGGTCCCTGATTTCCCGTGTCTCCTGATGGGTAGATACCTCCCAGCAGGGGTTGACAGACACCTCATACAGGAGAGCTCTGGCTGGCATCTGGCAGGTGCCCCTATGGGATGAAGCTTCCAGTGAAGGAGCAGGCAGCAGTCTTTGCTGTCTTGTAGCCTCTTCTGGAGATGTCCAGGCAAACAGAATCTGGACTAGACCTCCAGCAAACTCTAGCAGACCTGCAGCAGAGGGGCCTGTTAGAAGGAAAACTAACAAACAGAAAGCAATAGCATCAACTTCAACAAAAAGGATGCCCACACAAAAACTCCATCTGAAGGTCACCAACATCAAAGACTAAAGGTAGATAAATCAATGAAGATGAGGAAAAACCAGCTCAAAAAGGCTGAAAATTCCAAAAACAAGAATGCCTCTTCTCCAAAGGATCACAACTCCTCACCAGCAAGGGAACAAAAATTTACAGAGAATAAGTTTGATGAACTGACAGAAGTAGGCTTCAGAAGGTAGGTAATAACAAACTCCCCCGACATAAAGCATTCTAATCCAATGCAAGGAAGCTAAGAACCTTGATAAAAGGTTATAGGAAATGCTAACTAGAATAACCAATTTAGAAAGGAACATAAATGACCTGATGGAGCTGACAGACACAGCATGAGAACTTCGTGAA
>CAUYQU010047973.1:0-36132 GCA_963574635.1 Cheracebus regulus
CAGAACGGCCGGGCGCGACTTCTCTGGCCCCTCTTCCTCGGACCATAGAACCTCGCCCGGGAGCTGAATAAACTGGAATTTAACTTTTCTGAGATTGGTCTCAGTTTTCTCACTTTGCTTTCGACAATACACCTTACAATATCATTGTGGAAAAATGTAGATCAAGCTAAAAAAATACTTAAGTTGTCAATACAGAGGACTACTACTATGTCAGAAGGATCATGGCCTTTATCATGTGGGCTTCTGAGGCTTACTCTCAGTATTTTATATATCCTCAGAAAACAATCACAGAAAAAGGAAAAGAGTAACTGACACAGGAAAAACCTAAAAATTAGACAAGAACTTCCTGCATGTCAGTGAGTTTTTAAAATCCCAAATGAAGATAATGAAACATTTCCATTGAGATGATGATTAAGGATTAAGATGTATAGTATTTAAATACATTTTGAATGCAAATCAAAAGAAAATGATCATTATAGATATTAGAACTAATTTACTTAGCTTCCTTGTTTGAAGGCACAGAACTTCTAAAGACAATAGAGTTGGATTCAAACAAAAATTACTCATTAATATTATCCATTAATAACTGATGTGCAGTAAAGAAATCAGGACTCATGTCTATATAGTCCTCCATTGGTATCATTGAGACATTGTTTCCAGGACCTCCCAAGGATACTAAAATCAGCAGATGCTCAAGTCCCTGATATAAAATGGTATGGTATTTGCAGATAACCTATGTACAACCTCCTGTATACTTTAAATCATCTACTGTAAATCATCTCTAGATTACTGATAATACTTAATACAATGTAAATGCTGGAGTAATTAATTGTTATATATTATTTAAGGCATAATGACAAGAAAGAAAAAATGTGTCCATGTTGAGTACCAATGTTATTTTTTTTTCAAATGACCTTTGTTCCTCAGCTGGTTGAAGCTACAGATGGAGAATCTACAGATAGATACAAGGGGTCAACTATATTTTCATTTCTGAGATTGACAGATTTGCATTAAAAAGCTTAATTCGGCCGGGCTCGGTGGCTCACGCCTGTAATCCCAGCACTTTGGGAAGCCGAGGCAGGCCAATCACCTAAGGTCAGGAGTTTGAGACTAGCCTGGTTGATAAGGCAAAACCCCGTCTCTATTAAAAATAAAAAAAAAAATTAGCTGGGCATGGTGGTACATGCCTGTAATCCCAGCTACTCAAGAGGCCAAGACATGAGAATCGCTTGAAGCCAGGAGGCAGAGGTTGCAGTGAGCTGAGATCGTACCACCACACTCCAGCCTGGGCTACACAGCAAGACTCTGTCTCAACAAAAACAATAAAAAAAGTTTAATCTAAATTCTATAGCAGTAGTCCACAAATTATGTCCCACACATCAAATTCAGCTTGTTGCCTGTTTCTGTAAATATAGTTTTATTGGAACACAGTCACCTTACACTGTCTATGGCTGCTTTTGCACTATGAGAACAGAGCTGAGCAGTTGTGACAGATTTTGTATGACATGCAAAGCCTAAATATTTACTGTCTGGCCTGTATTTTTTCTGATCTAAGATCTACAGGAATGAGATAATTAAATATGAAATAGTATAATTTTATAAAGTGAAAAAACAATAAACTTTATCTCCATTGCATTTAAATTGCTTCATCAATCACAAAAAGGGATCTGGCCCATTAATGTGGCTTAATTGAACTGTTTTAAAATGAGAAATCATGTTACGGATTATTTAATAAAACATTTATTTTTGTATTCCTAACAAATTAATACATAGCTATTGGCAAAAATTTAAGAAATATGGAAAAACAGAAAAAAAGTAACATATAATTCTACTATTCAGTAACCACTGTTAGCATCATACCATTTCAAGTAAATTTTGTTAAAAAAGATACAAAACATGGGAGGGTAATATATCACTGATGTTAGTAAAGACAGTCAACACACAAATAATAAAAAACATATGAAGAATACCAAATGGTGCTTATTACTATAGACAAAAATGAAACAGAAGGGAAGATACAGGCCAGCATGGTGGCTCATGCCTGTAATCCCAGCACTTTGGGAGGCCGAGGTGGGTGGATCGCTTGAGGTCGGGAGTTTGAGACCAGCCTGGCCAACATGGTGAAACTCCATCTCTATTAAAAATAAAAATGAAAAAAGAAGGGAAGATATAGAGTTGCTGTGCACACAGTGGTGGGGGTAGGGGGTGCAGTGGTTTACAATTTTAAGCAGAGTGATAAGGTGGTCAGAGAAGGTCTCCCTGAGAAGGTGACATGTGCACAAAGCACATAGAAAGTGAGAAAACAAACCGTGAATATCCAAGGAAGACCACTCCAGAGACTGGAAACAGTAAGAGCAAAGGCAGGCGTGTACCTAGAATGTTTAAGAAAAGCAAAGAGGCCAGCAGCTAAAGCACAGTGAGAAAGGCAAATACGCAGTAGACGAGATTGAAGAGCGCCAAGGAGACTGAGAATATAGGGCATTGTGGGTCATTGTGAAGACTTCAGCTTTAACTCTGAGTTTAGAAGCTATTGATGGTCCTGAGCACAAGCAACATAATTTAACTTCAATTTTAAAATAACTCTGGCTGTTAAACTGAGAGGCTAAACTGGGGCAGGGAAAAGAGAATGGAAGATGCAGGCAGATCAGTTAGAAGTCTATTTCAATAATCTAGGCCACAAATGACAGTGACTTAAAACAGGATAGCAATAATAGAGGTCATGAGAATTTGTCAGATTCTAGATGTAGTTTGATGGTAGAACCAACATGATTTGCTAACAAGTTAGATATAAAGTATAAGAGAAAGATAAAAGGGTTGACTACTCAGTTGAAAGCATGGTATTCCCATTTGTTTGCATAAAAAGGCTTGGGGAGGAGATCTGAGGAAGAAAAATTAGTTCAACTTTGAATATAATGAATTTGAAATACCTAGTAGGCATCCATGTGATGATGCCAAGAAGATAGTTGAATAAACACTTATGGAGCTAAAAGATAGTTCCTAGATGGAGATGAAAGATTGAGAGTCATCAGTCTACAGGTGAAATTCAAATCTATGAGATGACTAAGAGAAAGCGTATGTTACAGAGGAGGTCTACAGATATCTAAGGCACTACAACATGTAAAAGAAATGAGAAATAAACTAGCAAATGAAACTATGAAAAAAAACCAAACAGTATCATACATATTTTTCATTATTCAGTAATCCCTCCTTATCCGCAGGGGACACATGTCAAGATCTCCAGTGGATGCCTGAAACCTTGGATAGTACCAAGCCCTAAGTTTTTTCCTACGCTTATATACATATAATAAAGCTTACTTTATAAATTAGGCACAGTAAGAAATTAACAAATAATACCTAATAATAAAACAGGACAATTATAATAATATACTATAATAAAAGTTATGTGAATGTGGTCTCTTTCACAAAATATGTCATTGCACTGCACTCACTTATTTTCAAACCATGGCTGACCGTGGGTAATTGAAACCTTGGAAAGCCAAACTGCAGATAAGGGGGACTACTATAATCAAATGATCATTTTTATTAATGGCATGACAGTATGTCTGAATTCCAGAAATAATCAGTCAGATATTATAGTCAGATCACAAGTGACAATCTCCCAAATCAAAATCCATGAAATAATTTCAAATAATCAACATTTTGACATAATTTTTTTCAAATTCAACACACATTAAACCCAATTCTTGCTAGCTCCCCATAAAAAAGATGACATATTTTTTAAACAACACAAAAAATGGCATACTTTTTATTTTTTAAAGAATAAACAAAAGTAACTGGGAGTAATTATCTCCTCCAAAAGTGGTCTCTTTTTCCAAAGTGTAAAAATTTTAAGATTCCTTTGTTTGGCTCTCAACACAAAGAAGACAAAAGTTCAGCTTTGTTAGTTTTATTAAATAAAAAATATTTGAAGGTATCCATGACTTTCACTACCAACATCTGGTAAAATCACTATGTGGACAAGGATTAAAAGAAGTCAATGTAGTCTATGTTAAAAATCAAATTGAGGCTGAGCACAGTGGCTCATGTACCTGTAATCCCAGCAGTTTGGGAAGCCAAAGCCAGAGGACTGCGCCTGAGTCCAGGAGTTTGAGACCAGCCTGGGCAACATGAAGAAACCCTGTCTCTACAAAAATTACAAAATTTAGCTGGATGTGGTGGCGCATGCCTGTAGTCCCAGCTAGTCAGGAGGCAGAGGTGGGAAGGTCACTTGAACCTGGAAGGTGGAGGTTGCACTGAGCTGAGATCATGCCACTGAACTCCAGTACGGGTAACAACAAAACAAAACTAAACTAAAACAACATCAAATTGAAACTAACAATAAAAACTTCCCTCACATTAACCTAAACACAGACATATACTAAATCTGACTGGCAAACATCTTGCATTAAACATTAATACAAGGTATGCCAATATTCAAGTTAGAACCTATTTATATTCTAACAGGAAATAGCGTGCTCTTAAGGCATTTACAGGTTTTCTCCCTACTTAACAAGTACAAATAAGATGTCTCACTCTATTTATAGAATCATCTTTTTATTTATTTTTTTTAAAAAAGAAAATTATATGAAAAAGGAACTCAAAAAAAAATACCTTTCTGCAGGGTAGGAGCAAAGTCCAGAAGAAAGTATTTTTCTCTTGCTATTCTTTGGGCTATTATCTATACAATGTAATATGAAATGAGATAATTCTCACCTTTATTACATATGTTCGAGCTGAATTTTATCACTTTTCTTACCTGTATGGAAGTAATAGAAGCTGAATGTCCCTGAAGGACTGCAACCGGTGCACAAGTTCGAAGACACCATACTCTTACCACCTTATCACAGCTGCCTGCAGCAATAAGAGTGTTTTCATAGTTAACAGCCATGTCAGAAATTTCAGCAGAGTGTCCACGAAGTGTAGCAAGAAGGCGTCCATCATCTGTAGCCCAAATTTTTACTAAACAGTCATCTGAACCCTATAGTAACAAAAGGACAACAGATTTATAATGAAGCAGAAATTCACCGCAATCCCCACCACCACCAAAAATAGCCAAAAAGAAGATTTTCTTAAATTATTTCTAAGACTTTACTTTGTCTCCTCTCTATGTATGATAGGGATCCAGTAGCAAGTATAAATGATATTCAAATGAAAGCATTAACAAAGCATTGTCCAAAGTGACAATAGCATTTATGAAGAACATTTCAAAATTACTACCAATCCTGCCAATTCATCAAAATACTTTAAACTCACATTTTAGTCATTTGGCATTAAGTATATCTAACATTATTTTTTTTCTTTAGGGGTGACAGCCTTTTTTCTAAATTCTTTAAATATTTTTTCCACAAATTATTCAGAATTTAACCTAAAGTCTACAAGCATTTCTCAGTAAACATGAGGCTAGCTGTTAATGATAATTTCTGGTAAAAATATGATATTAAACGTCCTTTTGAGAATTTCAGAAGAATAAACAGTAAAAAGCAATTCTACTCCAATATGGTAGATATTTAATAATTATCTGTTCATTAAAAGATAGCATTCATTATCCTCATCATGATCACTAACATCCAAATACTTATGTGATGCATTTAGTCATTAAGTTATCAATGGAAGAGTCTATACTAAACTCTAAGGTGTAATAACTTCCCAAAGTACAAACTACTTCATTCGTTGTAGCATACAAATATAAAAATAAAATTAAGCTATTACCCACACTTTCATGTTAATACTAAAGTAATGAGACTAAGCTTTTTCTTGGAAATACTGGTATACTACAACTTTGTACTCAAAAGCATACTGTATAATCTGCTTAAAAATTCAGTTTAAAAAAAAAATGACCAGTACGAAAACCAAAGAAAGATAAAAAAAATAGCTATAATTTTCATTATGGTGTAGTTCAACTATGCAATAAAAAAATGTGATGAAATCATTATTTAGGCAAAACTGGCAGCAATTACACTAAGTGACACATGGAAGTGCATTTTAATAAATGTTTGCTAAAATTAAATGAAATGAAATTTGAGTATACTTGTTTCACATAAATTAACCACTTCTAGAATATAAGGTCTTCTGAAGATTTAACTTCTTAAAATTAAACTTCCAAGAAGATAATAAACATTTGTGTTGACATGTTTACTTATATAAAAAGAGAAAAACTTTTCAATTTCCACCCATGTTTTTCTGCACCCATATACCCAAAAAAGTGAACTGCCTACAAAGCACAATGCAATGCCATGCAGTCTGGCTTCAACTGTTGTAATTCTATATACGTTACCATATTACAAATTTTAAACTCACTGTAAAAATTCTTCTCCCACTTCGGTCAAATGCTACACAATAGACAGATGACAAGTGCCCCAGAATTCTCTTATGCATCTTAATGTGCTGGTAAGCAGATGAAGGGAAAATATGATTGAAGCGACTACATCCGGTTAATTGCCTGGCAGAGGTGATATTCACTGAAAAAAATAAGAAAGTAATTTAAAACTTAAAAGTGAAACTAATTTCATGAAATTAAGTCATACATTTAAGATGAGGCAAAACAGAGTACATATATTATAGCAATTCTGCCCTGTGAAAATTCTAAATTCCCTTACATAGCTCATGATTTTATACTCCACTTTACTAAAAGAAAGCACCAAAAATACTCTTTCATTAAATCTTAAGGGTCTGATGTTCTGCTTGGTTTACTGTGGTTTCTCAAGCACATTTTCATCTTGCCTTTCTTGGTACACTACAGTCAGAGAGACTGTCATTTTAAATATATAGGTAAATCTTTAAACTGTACTTAGTTAAGTATATGCCTCTAAAAAATTATACAGGAATTTCATAAATTCCTGTCTTACCTCCTCACGTCTTATCCACCATATGTATGACTGCCGCTAAAAATTCAAGAGTAATGCAAATAAAAAACCCTATACAGTGAAAAGATAAGGAAGCTATGATGTTACAAAGATTTTATGTTGGAAACAACCTAGGTTTGTCTATGGGTTCTTTCCTTTTGGTTTCTGAATTTAGAGGCTCTCCCTCTAGTTAACAAGGAACTTTTCAGGCTTCATTTCCTATGAAGTCATTTTAGGTCCTATCTTATTTTTTTTTCTTGGTCGCTTGGCCTAGTTCTCCATTTTCTTAAAAAAATGCCATAATATAGCATAAGTCTATACAATTCTCCTCCAAATACCTCATGGATTCTGCTCATATCTAAAAAAACTAATCTGAATCTCTATGTAAAAATTTATAGCCACCCACTTGCCCTGTGAACTCCTTCATCTTCCCTTATACACTAAAAATGCTTAACACCCCACACAATTTATTTTAATCAAAACATAGGCTCCCGATAACTTCAAAGGTCACCTTGAGGCAAAGTGACATTTTACCACACTGCATAAATAATATAGTACAAAATAAAAATAGCTTCATGTTCAAGCAGGGCAAGATTAAAGCAAGAACTGAGTTCTAGCTAGATTAGTATGATTAGAACCATGCCACTATCAAAAATATGAAATCTTTCAACATCTCACAATTTAAGAGCAATGAAGTCTTTCTTTCAGGCAAAGGCAGATCCACTGGCCATTTTAACTGACAAAATGACAAAAAATGAATAATGAATAGCAAAATCAGTGACATGTTGAATATAAACAATGAGAACACATAAGAGACCTGAGTAGTTATGTAATACTGCAAGATGCTGAGTAAATAATGAGAGGAACTGCATAAGCATCAGTTATCAGGCAAGAGGATTTCTTTTTGGCAAGTGTTCCCATCTCAACCACAAAAAAACTCCATGACTCCAAGATAGGAAGGGCTGGTACCCTAATTTGGGACTTCAGAAATCTTCCTTTTCCAATTAAACATTTCTTACTGCTCTGAGTTCTTTAAAACAATCAACAACTATTTCTGCTTGGCTTTTGTCTGTTCATACCTTGCAGGTAGATGCAGGGGATAAAGGTTACTTTAAGGCAGGGCTTCTCAATCTTGAAACTATTGATACTCTGGGTGGAATGATTCTTTGCTGTGGAGACTTTCCATTGTAGGGTGTTTTTGCAGCATCCCTGGTCTGTCCCCACTAGATGCTAGTAGAATCTTCCCACACTAAGTTGTGACAAACAAAAATACCTCCAGATGTTGTCTAGGGTAAGAAACCACCCCAGATTAAAATCACTTCTTGTAGTATAAAAAAAATTATTACCAATAGAAGAAAATCAAAACAAAAACAGAAAAGCAATTTTGAGAAGGGGAGCTGAAGGAGATAGAAAGAGCAAATCCATGAACATGGGATATCTTTCCATTTACTTGTGTCTTCAACTTTTTTCATCAATGTTTTATAGTTTTCACCATACGGATTTTTCACCTATCCTTAAATTTACTCCAAAGTACTTTCTTAGGTCCTATTATAAATGGAATTGTTTTCTTGATTTCATTGTTAGAGCATAGAAACACTGCAGATTGTCAAGTTTACTGTGTAATCTGTACCATTATTTAATTTGTGTATCAGTTCTAAGAGGGTTCTTTAAGTGGATTTTAAGGGTTTTCTACATATAAGATAACATCATCAGAAAACAGAAAATTTCACTCCTTTTACTATATGGATGCATTCTGATTCTTTCTTTTTCTGGCCTAATTGCAATGGCTCAGATTTCCTGTACTATGTTGAATATAAATGGCAAAAATGGGCACTTTTGTCTTGTTCCTAACATTAAAGAAAAAGCTTTCAATGTTTCATCATGACTGAGTGCAATGGCGAGATCTCAGCTCACTGCAACCTCCACCTCCCAGGTTCAAGAGATTCTCCAGGCTCAGCTTCCAGAGTAGCTGGAATTACAGGTGCCTGCCACCACACCCGGCTAATATTTTGTATTTTTAGTAGAGATGGGGTTTCATTATGTTGGTCAGGTTGGTCTTAAACTCTTGACCTCAGATGATCTGCCTGCCTTGGCCTTGCAAAGTGCTGGGATTACGGGAGTGAGCCACCCCATCAGGCAGAGTTAAATTCCTTCTACACCTTTTATGTTGAGAGATTTTATCATGACTACATGTTGAATTTTGTAAAATGCTATTTCTGCATCTATTGAAATCATCATGCAGGTTTTGTCCTTCATTTTGCTAATATCATGCATCACATTTATTGAATTACATATGCTGAGTGAACCTTGAATCCCAGGGATGAATCCCACTTGATCACAGTGATTGGTCTTTTTAATGTGCTGTTGAATTCAGTTTGCTAGTTATTTTGTTAAGGATTTTTTCATCTATTTTTTTTTTTTTGGAGATGAAGTCTCACTCTGTCACCTAGACTGAGGTGCAGTGGCATGATCTCAGGTCACAGCAACCTCCACCTCCTGGGTTCAAGCGATTCTCCTGCCTCAGCCTCCCAAGTGGCTGGGATTATAGGCATGCATCACCACATCCAATTAATTATTTGTATTTTTAGTAGAGATTGGGTTTTGCCATGTTGGCTGGGCTGGTCTCAAACTCCTAACCTCAAGTGAATAACTATAAGAAAGAAAATCCATTCATTCATCTAACAAATATTTGAGCTCCTCAGTGGTCAAAGAATCACAGCTAAATATATAAGCAAAATACTTTTTTTAAAAACTATTTTGTTATTCATACAAATTCATGGGGTATGTGTGCAATTTTGTTACATGCAAAGATTGCATAGTGGTCAAGGCAGAGTTTTTAGGGTATGTAACACTCATATATCATACATTGTACTCATTAAGTAATTTCTCAACATCCATTCCCCTCCCACGACCTCACCCTTCTGAGCCTCCATTGTCTATCACTCTACTCTCTACAACCATGTGTACACATTTTGTAGCACCCACTTATGAGTTTATGAGAACATATGATATTTGACTTTCTATACCTGGCTTGTTTCACTTAAGGTAATGTTTCTCCAGTTCCATCCATATTGCTGCAAATAACATGACTTCATTTTTTTATGGTTGAATAGTACTTGATTATATATATATATATATATATATATATATATAGAGAGAGAGAGAGAGAGAGAGAGAGAGAGAGAGAGAGCATATTTTCTTTTATGTTTTTTAATTTATTCATTTTTATTTTAGTATTATTATTTTTGAGACATGATCTTGCTTTGTTGCCTAGGCTGGAATGAAGTGGTGATATCACAGCTCACTGCAGCCTAGACCTCTTGGGTTCAACTGACCCTTCCACCTCAGCCTCCCAAGTTGCTGGGACCACAGGTGTGTGTCACCATGCCCAGCTAAATTTTTTGCTGTCGTTTTAGAGATTGGGTCTCTTTATGTTGCCAGGCTGGTCTTGAATTCCTGGGCTCAAGTGATCCTCTCACGTTGGCCTTCCAAAGCATTTTCTTTGTTCATTTACCCATTGATAGACACTTAAGTTGATCTCTTATCTTTGCTATTGTGAATAGTGCCATTACAAACATACTAGTGCAAGTATCTTTTTGATAAAATGATTTATTTATCTCTGGAGTATATACCCAGTAATGGGTTTGCTAGATTGTATGGTCATTCTATTTTTAGTTCTTTGAGAAATCTCCATATTATTTACCACAGAGGCTGTAGTTATTTATAATCCTACCAACAGAGTGTAAGAGTTCTTTTTTGTACATCCTCACCATCATGTTTTTTTTTAAATAGATATTTTTATTAACAGCCAATTTGACTGAGGTATGATAATATTTCACTGTGGTTTTAATTTACATTTCTCTGATTAATGATGTTGAGCATTTTTCTTTCTTTCTTTTTTTTTTTTGAGACAAAGTCTTGCTCTGTCACCCAGGGCTGGAGTGCAGTGGCACAATCTCAGCTCACTGCAACCTCTGCCTGCCAGGTTCAAGCAATTATCTGTCTCAGCCTCTTGAGTAGCTGGGATTACAGGTGCCTGCCACCACGCCCAGCTAATTTTTGTATTTTTAGTAGAGATGGGGTTTCGCCATATTGGCCAGGCTGGTCTCGAACTCCTGACCTCAGGTGATCTACTGGCCTCAGCTTCCCAAAGTGCTAGGATTATAGGCATGAGCCACCGCATCTGGCCAAGCATTTTTTCATATACCTGTTGGCCATTTGCATCTCTTCTTTTCAAAAATGTCTACCTATGTCTTTAGCCACTTGTTAATGGGATTATTTCTGAGTTTTGTTGTTGTTGAGTTGTTTGTGTTCCTTGTATATTTTGGTTATTAGCCCCCTATCAGGTGGATTATAAAAGTGGTCAAGCTATAAGAACACCATCAACACCCAAAAGATGATTTGGTAAAGAAAATTAACAGATAAATTACCATATAGGAAATATAAATAATATAGTGAATCACAGAAAAGATACAACTATTTTGCCAGTTATCAAAGAAATTTAAATGAAAATGAGGCATAATTTTGTACCTAATAAATTACCATTTTTAAAAATTCAAAAACCTAACATCATCAATTACTACTTAAAACTAATGTACATCTCCATTTCTAAAAGCACCATACAGTGACATTATCCCTTTGGAAGATAATTTGGCAATATATTTCAAGAGTCATGAAAACATGCAAATCCATTACTCCACCTCTAGGCATCTATTCTGGGGACATAATTGATTAGCAAAAAATAGTTATATATATAAAATATTTAGAGTAGTACTATTTATAATGCCAAGGAATTAAAAACAACCTACAAGTCCAGTATCAAGGGAATAGTTAATTATTAAATTTAGAATATTTGATAGACTATTACATAGGAATCAATAATTAAAATATAAAAAGCAGTGTTAAAAAAAATTAGGGATTACACAGCAAAAATATAAAACAAAATTATGTGTATACTATAATTTAAATTATGTAAATATATGCATAAATGTATGAATAAAGACTATAAAGACACAAGAGAAATGAAACCAACTGCTTTGTGTTAAAAGAATGAGAAATTTTTTTAATTTCACTTAATACTCTTAAAAATACATTTTTATCTTAAACATACACTTTCTATTAGGTTCCTCCCAACAGTAACAGCTATGTAAGAAAAATCTAACCTAAGGTATGCCGTGTATCATTAAACGTTCCTTCTCCCAGCTCAGCAGTTTTTTAAATGTATTAATCTGGCACTGGAAATGATATCTACATATTTTTTCTCAGTCATTGGTAATATAAACAGGCCGTAGTCTCTATACATTAAGAAATAATGTATGTATTCTTCACTCAGTCATTGGTAATATAAACAGGACTTAGCCTCTATACATTAAGAAATAATGCATGTATTCTTCATTTAGCCATTATTTTTCAGTACTGATTCTTGCTTTACTTACATAGCTACAGAACTCTATTAGGAACATGCTCCCCAAATGTTAATGGTTGATAATTGACTATACAAATACAATTGAAAAGCATTCACTTTTTACCTTACAGATACAAGTGAAAGCATTCAGTTCTGACCAATTCTTGAGTATTTTACTAGGAAGAACTGGATCTCATTCTTCTAGCATGAATATCACACACTTTCTTTGGGAGAGGAGAATGCTCCAAACCATTTTTCCTTTTCTCTAAAGTAATAGTTTAAAAAATGAACACACACATACACACTTGCACACATACACACACATACATGCACAAGGCTATCACTGTGTTCTACCTAAATATCTCTATCAAAAGCTATTAAGTGAATTATTTCTTTTTAGTTTTATTGTAAACATAATGCAAGTTTAGAGATGAACAATTTAACATCCACCATAAGTAGAATGAAGTATTAAATGTAAGAAACAACTGCAAACAAATGACCAAAAAAAAAAAAAATCCTAGCCTGATGTATTCACTATAATAGCATCACCACATTCCCACTGTTAAATTTTAAAATCTATAGCATTTCAAGGTTATGTAGTAAGTTTTAGCATATATAATTAGTTACTTTGATTAGTACCTTAATTATTTCAAAAGCACCCTAAAAGTTAAGTAATGTTATCCCAGACTTTACTTACTAAAAAATTGAACTCCACTATGTCACGAAAGTAAAATGGCAATACAGTTCTAAAAACTCATGAAAACAGGGCAATCAATCAACATAACTTTAGTCAGGAAAACATAATGTGTGCTTCTTCACCCACTGCTGTTAAGAATTTGCAACCTATAAAAAACTATACACAGTACTTATGACTCCTTTATATCTGGAAAGCTGAGATGGTTACAGTCAGTTTCCATCCATCAACTAACTATAGAGTTTTTTTTTTTTAATGGTAATGTAAACATGTAAATTTTGTCTTAAAATATTTGAAGAACTTTCCTTTTGAGAAAATCATTTTTTATTTAATTTAGCAATGTTGAATAATACACTAGTAGATAAATTAGTCAAACATAGATTTGAAGACAATGTATTTAAATACAAAATATTCTACTCAGAATCCATTAGGTAAATATTTGTATTTAAGATTTTATACCATAAGCTTCTAAATTGTTCTCTAACAAAATTAACTAACTCAGTGATAGACCATACTTTTTAAATATTTAAATTAACGATAGGATGCCGGGCATGGTGGCTCACATCTGTAATCCAAGCACTTTGGAGGCCAAGGTGGGCGGATCACCTGAGGTCGGGAGTTCATGACCAGCCTGACCAACATGGTGAAACTCCGTCTTAAAAAAATAAATAAATAAAAATAAGTAACGATAGGATGATAGAATTACTGTATATATTTTACAAATTTATAAAGTCATAACATCAATAAACAGCCATAAATGGACTTAGCTGCTTTCTTTAAAACACAACATTGGTTTACCTCTTACTAGGAGCCAAAGCACTGTGATAAATCCTGGAGATACTGCTTATAAACATATCAAACAGTCCAGGGGCAGTGGCTCACACCTGTAATGCCAGCACTTTGGGAGGCCAAGGTGGGCAGATCATCTGAGGTCGGGAGTTTGAGACCAGCCTGACCAACATGGAGAAACCCCGTCTCTACTATAAATACAAAATTAGCTGGGTGTGGTGGTGCATGCCTGTAATCCCAGCTACTTGGGAGGCTGAGGCAGGAGAATCGCTTGAACCTGGGAGGCAGAGATTACGGTGAGCCATGATCGTGCCATTGCACTCCAGCCTGGGCAATAAGAGCGAAACTTTGTCTCAAGAAAATAAAAGGTAATAAAAAATAAATAGTCAAGTCAAACAAGGTCTCTGTCTTCATGGAATTTACATTCTATTCTGCAAAGCCTGTATCACTTACTGAATTTCAGGAATGAGTAAGATACTTCACTGGAGAAAAAGTGATCTACAAAAGTATATACAACTCTTAAAATGCTTTTCAACAAGCTCTGCAGTGATGTTGATACTCTGCCAAGTTTGGAAATCATCAATTCTAGTCCAAACTACCTCCTCACAAAATTATCCTTTCTATACCCTAAATGCCAGATGGCCATTCTACCTATACCTAAATACTAGTAAAGAGAATATTATTCTTTTCCAAGAATGGCCAATTCATATGCGGAGCTGTTCTAATTTGGGGAGACTCTACCTTTAATTAAACTTAATCTCTCTCCCTGTAATTTACAGAGAGTTGTCCAGGTTCTACCCTTGGGAGCTACATTAAAAAAGAAAAGAATATACTGGTGCCTGTAGTCTCAGCTACTCAGAGGTTAAGGCAGAAGGATATCCTATGATCTGCATGGGAATAGCCACTGCACTCTAGCCTGGGAAACAGAGAGAGAGATCCCATCTTTAAAACACAAATTAAAAAGGAAAAAGTAAATTACCTTTGTTACATGGTAATCCACGAAATAAAGATAGCTATCATTTGTACCTTAATTTTTATTTCAACATGTTAAGTCCCCTCTATATTACACACAGATGTAATTTACAGGTATTTCTCTTTCCTAACATTCCCTCAAGAAAAACACTCCTTTGTCATAAATATTATTGTGGTTACTTTCTTCTTGGAGGTCTCTAGTTTATCAATGTCTAAACCTTTTAAAATAGTAAAAGCACAATACTCCAGTGGTCTTAGTAGCATAGAGTACAACATATTATTTTCCTTCATCAGGAAACTACACTTCCATGAATGAAGCTTAAGATTGCAAAGACTAGGCCGGGTGTGGTGGTTCACCCCTGTAATCTCAGCACTCTGGGAGGCCAAGGCGGGAAAATCACCTGAGGTCGGGAGTTCGAGACCAGCCAGACCAACATGGAGAAACCCCATCTCTACTAAAAAAAAAAAAATTGCAAAGACTACATTAAGTTTCTTAAAATGCTGCCTTACATTATCTGGTGCTCAGATGAAAGAGAAAACAAAGTTAGTTTGACTATCTTCTAAAAGTACACAAACACCTGTTGAATAAACCTGTCTAAAATTTTGTCTGGGGTTAAAGCTGTGTTCACCATCTATAGTTCCTAGAATCTATTCTTTGTTCCTTTTGCATACTTGCCCACTGGGCCATTTCCATTTTTCCTGTTTACTTTGATTTCACAAATAATATCTTCCAGTTAAAATTATTTCAGTATAGCAGGCTTTAATTAATTTGGGCCTCTTAAAGCAGGTAGGTACTAATCTATCTTGCATTTTCTTTCCTCTAACTATGATTGCTCTATCTTCTGCAGTTTATAGATCAGTATTCTTTGATAGAGAAAATTAAATCAATATATTGTTCTCTCCAGCTCTTAGCTATGAATGGTTATACCATCTATTCCCATATAATAAAATCTATGGGTTCCCTCCCCATATGCTAATTAGAACTTTAAAGGCCCTTTCAGGTATTTCTACATGGCTAAAACAATACGAAATGGCTAATAATTATTTTCTACATATAAAAGCAGTGATTTCTTTTTTTTCTTTTTCTTTCTTTTTTTTTTTTTTTTAAGACGGAGTCTCCCTCTGTTGTCCAGGCGGGAGTGAGACTGCAGTAGTGTGATCTCGGCTCACTGTAACCTGTGCCTCCTAGGTTCAAGTGATTCTCCTGTCTCAGGCTCTGGAGTAGCTGGAATTACAGGCACATGCCACCACACCCGGCTAATTTTTTTTTTTGTATTTTTAGTAAAGACGGTGTTTCACCATTAGTTTGATCTGGGTATCCTGCTTTTTTACCTATTAGGAAATCATCATCCATACTGTGTAGTCTGTAGTATAATCCCATATAGATTTCTCACTCCTTTTATCCCTGTCTAGTGTTTTTCACAGTACACCAACATTTTGATCTATAGATTCCTAAATACACTTAACATACACTGCTACTCCTCATCTTCCAATTAAATCTATTTGTTTAAGACCAAGAATAGTCACCCTTACTGTAAAACATTAATCCCATGTCAAGTTTCTATAACTATGTTAAAGCTTCTAGTTTACTTTGTTACTTTATACCTAATATTTGAAATTACTCTGCCTAACCCTTAATGTCTTCTCTTGTGAATTACTGATCACCTCCTCCTTTGTAGATTTCTTTCCTCTTACACCTGCTATCCATTGTATTTTTTTTAAACTGGCTATTTTTACCACTGACCCTAACAAACAGCAAAATAAACTTATCTAGGCTTAAATTTCTGTGTTTTCTCAACATCAATTATAAGTGCTAATGAACAGTAACAGGGATAAAGTTATTCCATAAAAGCCTACAATTATATCAGGAACATATTGAAGAATTAATTAAAACAATACAATTCAAATAAAAGTTCTCCTGAAATTGGTCAATTTTTTTTTTTACTAATATTTTTAAATGCTAATGAATGACCTTTAGAAATTAAGAACACTGAATGGGCTTTGAGAAAAGGCACAGAAAAATGCCATTTGAAGTGTATGATAGACTAATGTACTCTGGATATTAATACATTTCACATATTCAAATTGCTTTGTTTCAAAATTATAATATGAAATATTGTAACCCAAATTAACAAAGTTCAAACCAAACTGTGGTTTTCTTCATATAGTCTTCAATAATAAATTTGCTTTCCTTACTCTGTGACATCTTGAATCTATTATAAGGATGTGATTTTTACTTTCTTTCTTCATTGTCCTACCCATTAGCAATCCAACCTATTATTTTAGAAAAAAAAAATTACCAATAATCTGTTAAAATATTAGTGTTAGGAAAAAAATGTTTTAGTCAGTGTGGTACAAGATGTACTAATTTACTATCCTGACTTAAAAGCTTAGTGCCAGAGTGTGGTAATTCCCACCTACAATCCCAGCTACTAGAGAGGCTGAGGTGGGAGGATCCCTTGAGGCCAGGAGTTGAAGGCCGCAGTGAACTATGATCTTGCCGCTGCACTCCAGCTTGGGTGACAGAGTGGGTTGAGACCCAGTCTCTTAAAACCTATTAGTTAGCTTAGTATTAGGCCCTCAATTAACTGGTGATAAACCAAAGAAAAAAAGACTCAATAACAAAGATGCTTAATAACAATGAATCACATTTAAAAAATTATTACAGAGTTGTTATACTAAGAATTTATCAGTACATCAACTTATTCCTTCCTGTAACAGTTCAAGACCAGTTTGTTCTCCTAAATCCGGTCAATCATATCAAGTCATCTAGGTCAGTAATAAGAAGAAATAAAAGGATCACTGGAAATGCATAACTTCTGCATAAAACACCTCAAAGTACATTTCCTTCTATTATCTTCATGCATGAAAGACAGAATATTATTAAACAAAAACAAAAAACAAAAAACAAAAACTCAGGAAGCCTATGCTGAAACACAGTGAAGCAATTATACAATAGGCAAAGAGGTCAAAAATTGTTAAGTACTGAGGAAAGTCAAAAATGGTAATCAGGTGTAAAGCAACTGTCATTTTATACTAAACTTAAGGTTTAATATTTTACATATTTAATAATAAAACATTTGAATTAGATTTCTTAGGTATTTAAGAGTCTTCCTTGTCTATTTGCCAGTCTATCTGAAAATGGTTCCATCCTAGAGATAAAATTAGTATTTTTTATAAAATGTATATTGCATAACACGTAATTTATTATTGGGACAGAGATACCAATAGCAGAATCCAAATTTAAAGTGCATTAGAAAGGCCCATTTTTGTAGAAACCATAGGTTCAAATAAGCATTTGACTCAACCACATGACACATTTTGCCCAAAGGTAAAATTAGAAACAATATTTCTACTCATTTTCTATGTCCTTATGAAATTTTCATTGAGATTTACATTTAAAATGTAACTGAGCTTTGTGTTCTTTAATTCTAGAGATAAAAAAATGCAAGAGACAGAAAAATACAGCTGTCTTTGGCAATAAAAAGATGCAAACCTCAAAGATACAAACCAACTCTAGTAAAGACTGAGGGGTTAATCATCATTTCTAAGGGTATAGGAAGTAGTTTACAAGCAAACATGTTTTGTCTTTCTCTCTTTGAACTAGAATCTCTTACAGAATTGTGCTAAAGCTTGAAGGTACTTTAAAGATAAATTCTTAATGCAACCTCTCATTTTACATAAAACAAAACTAAGGAAGATGTTAATGAAGGAAGTTTTCTTAAGTCCTAAAAGTAATAAGTGATAGAGAAGGGCCATGAGCTTGGGTCAAATGCTCTTTTTCATATACCACAGCTGCTGCTGAATGCTTCATGTTTAAATAGATCAGCAACGTTTATCTCCCACGAAATAAAAGATATTAATGGATCTAAAGCAGTGAACTCCTCCTCATTTTTCTGGGTGCCAAGTGCCTACTCAATAGCAGGAGATAAACCAAAAGGGTGTGTGTTAGGGGGAGAGGGGAGGAGAGGGATAAAGGCCATAATACATAGCAATCCTGTGGGAAAATCAAAAGGCCAAATGAAGAGCTCAATTAAGTGCTGGCAGAATCGCCTTTGGCTTTAATAATTATCACTACCTTGGAAGAACTATGTACTAAAAAGGCCATATAGTACTGAAAAAAGAACAAGTGGCCTAAGCTTCTTCCTTATCCATAAAATCTACAAAATAGGTTATATTCCCTATCTAAGAATTAAATGAGATGAATTTTGTACAATGTCTAGCACAGTAGGCATTTATTCATTAAAGCTTAGTTCTTCTTTTCCCCTTTCCTTTCTTCTCTGGGGTCTTAGTAGTCTCACATTTTGGAATGGGGTAGGGTAGGAATAATACCAGGCAAAAGTTTGGTTTTAGCCTGGTGACTCTAATGATTAGTGATCACTACTATAAAGAAAATAAAATATATGCAAAAATTTTACCTATATTTTGCTGACCAGAGTCTATGATATATTTTTTAAATCTCCTTTTAAATTATAGAAGTTAACATTTAATGATTTTCATATGCCAGGCACTATTCTAAGCACTTTACATGTTTAACTTATTTAACTCCATGAAGTGAGTACTATTATTATCTCATTTTTAAATATGTGGAAATTGAGGCATAGAAGAGTTAACTCACTTTACCAAAATCCCCAGCTATTAAGTAGTAGTCAAGATTCAAACCCAGGCAATCTGGCTTCAAAGGCTGATCTCTTTGCTATGGCTGCTTTTATAGCTGCTTTTCTTAAAATGAGAGAACAATTTTTAAAAAATCATCATACACCCCAACAGCTAACTATGTTCCAACGACTACAACAGATTTTATCCCATATCTTAAATTCTAGCTCAAACCTACCTAGAACATAAATCTGCCAAAGTAACCAAAGTGGGATAGAATAGGCCCTAAAAAGGCATTTAAAAACTACTAGAAATAAGAGATTAGTTCCAGCAAGGTTACAAGAAACAAGAGCAACACACAAAACTCAATCGCATTTGTATATACTAAAAGGAACATTTAGAAACCAAAATTAAAAACAAAATACCATTTAAAATCACACAAAAGAAAATGATAATTAAATATACATTTAACAGAATATGCAGAGTATCTGTATCCTGGAAATTACAAAATGGTGAAGAAAAAAAATCAAAGACCTCAAGAAATGGAGAGACATATTATACTATGTTCATGGATTGGAAGGTTTGACAGAGTAACATGTCAATTCTCCCCAGATGATTTATAGGTTTAACACACAATTCCTATCAAAAGGCTTTTGTAGACATCAAGGAGCTTATTCTAAAATTCACAGTGAAAGGCCCTAGAATATAGAAAACAATTTTTACAAAAATAAAATGAGAGGAAATCTTCTTCCCAATGTTAAGGCTTACTAAATAGCTACAGTAATCAAAACAGTGTGCTATTGGTGAGGAGATAAATACACAAATCCATGAAACAGAACAAAGGGTGAATATATTTTATGCAAAATATATTCACATACATTTTCTTAACTGATTTTTAACAAAGGTGCAGTTCAAATTCAATGGAGGAAGAATAGCCTCTTCAACAAATGGTGCTGAAGCAATTTGACATCCAGAATTTAAAAAAATAATGAACCCTGACCTAAACCTCACACCTTACAGAATTAAACTCAAAATTAATCACAGAATTAAATTAAGGCATTAAACTATCAAATGTTTAGAAATAAGACACATGAGAAAATCTTCAGAATATGGGGCTAGGCAAGAAATTCTTAGACTTGACAACAAAAGCAAGATCCATAAAAGGGAAAATAGGTAAATTGGACGTCATCAAATTTTTTTATTTTAGATTTTGAAAGCCTATGTGAAAAGAATAAAAAGACACACTAAGAGAAAATATTTGCAGAGAATATATCTGACAAAAAACTGAATGGTATCTAAAATACATGAAAATTCATAAAGTTCAACAATAAAATTAATCTAATTAGAAAATGGGAAAAAGATACAGACACTTCACCAAAAAGGATATACTATGGTAAAAAAGCATACAAAAAGATGTTCAACATTAGTAGCTGTGATAACTAATTTTACACATCAATTTGAATGGGCCATCAGCATACAATATATGGTGCTATTTTTCCCATAGCCAGGATTCATGGGTCTAGGAATTAAGTGGTAAAAACAGGAGTGTCACCACCCACTATTATTTAGTTGGCCCACTAGCAAAATTTTTGTGGCCTTTTCCCATAAGCTTCTGCTCTGCTGGCCTAGAGGTCTTAGTTCCAAAAGAAGGAATGCTTCCACCAGGAAATGCAACAGTAATTCTTATTAAACTGGAAGTTAAGACTGCTGCCCAGCCAACCACTTTAAGGAAGTATCCAATGTCTCTGAGTCAGCAGGCAAAGAAGGCAGTTACCATATTGATTGACACTGACTACTGAGAGGAAATGGGATTGCCACTCCACAACAGAGATAAGAAAGAGAATGTTCGAAACACAGGAGATCCTTTATAGCATCTCTTAGTATTACTGTGCCCTGTGATTAAGGTCAATGGAAAATTATAACAGTCCAGTCCAGTCAGAACTACTAATGGGCCAGACATTTCAGGAATGAAGGTTTTGGTCACTTTACCTAACTTTACTATTCTGAGTAGTAAATGAGGGTAGTTATAAATACCTACTACAACCATGTGACCAGTTATAGAACTGAGTACCATAAGTGTTATGACTATTCCTCCTTATTTTGTAATGATGTGTCTGTGTGTATATAAAAGTTTCTTTGCTTTCCTCTATCATGTAATGTGATGTACTAACTTATATTTAATGTTAATAAAATATTATGTAACAATATGAACTGATGTTAATTTTACCTCATTTTTTTTAGTGTAAAACTTTTTAAAAATTATTATTATTATACTTTAAGTTCTGGGGTACATGTGCAGAATGGGCAGGTTTGTTACATAGTTATACATGTGTCATGGTGGTTTGCTACATCCATTACCCTGTCATCTACATTAGGTATTTCTCCTAATGCTATCTCTTCCCTAGTCCCCCACCCCTCTGCTATCCCTCCCCAAATCATCATATTTACGTTACAAGCTACAGAGAAATGTAAACACCACTCAAGGACTTTCTTTGCTCTCCTGGGGAGAGGTCTAACGTATTTCAGTTGTATGCAAACAGGTGTAACATGGTAAGTGAAATTATGACCTTGTTATTGTCTTTATTTGGAGGATTAAGTATGATTTAAGGAAATGTGAATAGTTGCCAAGTTGACAAAGGATGAATTTGTGATAGTTTTATGTGTCTACTAGACTGGGTCACAGGACGCCCAGACATTTGGCTTTTAAACATTATTCTGGGTGTTGGATGTGATTATCATTTGAATTGGTACACTGAGTAAAGCAGATTGCCCTCCCCAATGAATGAGGTGGCCTTCATTCAATGCCTTAGAGGTCTGAATAGAACAAAAAGGCAGGTTAAGGGAGGATTCCCTCTCTCTATTTTCAAGCTGAGACATTTGTCTCTTCTGTACTTGGACTGGAACTTTCGCCATCAGCTTTCCTGGTTCTCAGGCTTTTGGACTTGGACAGGATCCTATACCACCAGTCCTCCTGGGTCTTCATCTTGCAGATGGAAGATTATGGGACTTCTCAGCCTCCATAATCACATAAACTAATTCCTTATAATAAATGTATCTATCAATCCTACTGTTTGTTTCTCTGAAAAACCTTGACTATATAGGAACCAGCAAGGAAATACAAATCAAAACCATAATGAGATATTTCATTACATACGCACTGACAACACCAAATGCTGACAAGGATGTAGAGAAACTAGATCACTCATGCATTGCTGGTGGGAACATCAGCCACTCTTAAAACACAAAACATTCAATTACCATATGATCCCCAATTAGAAACTTGGGCATTTATCTCAGAAAAATGAAAGTTTGTATTCATAAATAACCCTTACATAAATGTTCACAGCAGCTTTATTTATAGCTAAAACCTGGAATCATCTCAGATGTCCTTCAATTGGTAAATGGCCAAATTGTGGGATATCCATATCATGGAATATCACTCAACAATAAAAATGAATGAATACTGACACATGCAACAAATAGGATGAATGGCCAAGAAATTATGCTGGACAAAAGAAAGTTACTTAGCATATGATTCCATTGATAGAACGTTCTTGAAATGATGGAACTACAGAAATGTAATACAGATTAGCGACTGACATGATGGGGTGGGGAGGTCAGGCAGGAGGAAAGCAGATGTGGTTTTTAAAAGGACAACATGATGAATCCTTGTGGACATAAAATTTCTTTATCTTGACTATAGTAGTGGATACACAAGTACTAAAACTGTACAGAACTTAGCATGCAACATAGATACATACATAAATGAGTACAAGTAAAACTGAGGATATCTGACATGACCGTAGGCAATTTCCTGAGTCTTAACCCAAACATCTCCCAGTATACCATCCCAGCACCTTTGCTGCTGCTATTCCTTCAGCCTTATGCCCACCTCTGTCATTTCAACCTGTCAATATCCTTCTTATTCTTGGAGGCATAGACTAAAATTGCGTCTTTTTTCATGAAATCTTTCTCAATCAGGTCAGCTAAACATGAACTCTCCTGCTTCCGTTTTGGCCCTTACTATGGTCTATCTTATACCAGTCATATATTTCTGATTTAAGATTTTAAGCATTCAGGAATAAGGATTAATGTGTAACCTATCAGCACTAAGCTAGTCCCTTGGAAAGGCACTCAGGTATTTTAATTAATCTGGTCCCACCCTTCCCAAAATATCCAACCATAATTCCTCCTATTCCTCCAGGGCATAAATTCTCCACTTGAAATCAGATGAGTCTCCTCCTCCTGTGTCCTATGCAGGTAACTTTCACCTGGAATGTTCCATTTCCCAAGTTACAATGAATCTTTCAAAGTTATCTCAAAGGTCATTTATTCCTTGAACTCTTCCTATGTTTTTCTTAATCCATTTTTGTCTCTCCTTCTTGTAATGCCCATTACACTTTGTACTTCCCTTAAATCACTTAGTCTAAGTCCTGTACTACAATCACATTCTGGCATATGCCTAATCTTTTCCTAAAAGTAAATTCCAGCCGGGTGTGGTGGCTCACGCCTTTAATCCCAGCACTTTGGGAGGCCAAGGCGGGTGGATCATGAGGTCAAGAGATCGAGACCATCCTGGTCAACATGGTGAAATCTCGTCTCTACTAGAAATACAAAAATTTCTGGGCATGGTGGCACACACCTGTAGTCCCAGCTACTCGGGAGGCTGAGGCAGGAGAACTGCTTGAACCCAGGAGGCAGAGGTTGCGGTGAGCCGAGGTCGTGCCACTGCACTCCAACCTGGGTAACAAGAGCGAAACTCCATCTCAAAAAAAAAAAAAAAAGTAAATTCCTTGACAGCAACAACTGCCCTGAACACTTTGGAAAATGCTTTACATATATTTGATGTTCACGTATTTGCTGAATCGAATAAAACTTATTTCCAGAAAGTTAAGTAATATTGATTATCATTCAACCTTCTAACACCATTGATAAATATAAATTTCATAGAGTAAGTTTTATAGGGAATGTTAATCAACTCTACAATTCTCTTCTGACTTACAAGATATCATTTCTGATTCCCCCTGCCTCTCTATATCTTGCCTTCTTAGTTTCTCATATATATTTTTTTCTGTTCTGACCCACCTTTATTGAAATGCTGAAAGTTCCTTCAAATTTTTTTTAATTTTTTTTTTTTTTTTGAGACAGGGCCTTGCTTTGTCACCCAGGCTACAGTGCAATGGCACAATGTCAGCTCACTGCACCCTCAACATTGGGCTCAAGAGATCTCACCTCAGCCTCCCAAGTAGCTGGGACTACAGTTGTGTGCGACCATGCCCAGCTAATTTTCTTATTTTTGTGTAGAGATGGGGTCTCCCTATGTTACCCAGGCTGCTCTTGAACTCCTAGATGTGAGCCACCATGCCTGATTCAGGTTCCTTCAGATTCTATCCAGGTCTCTCATCTCCATCCTCACACAGTCCCTGAGTGATCTTACCTACTCACATACTAATTACTGCCAAATCTTTATCTTTCACCTTTATCTTTCACCTTAGCTCCAGGCCTACATTTTCAACTACCTAATGGACAACCATCCTGTCTTACCTGGATGTATCATAAATAAAAATTTCCCAAATAAAGTTCAATAGCCTTCAATCACAAGTTTTCTATAATCTCCCTTTCCTCAACTTTGGGACTAACAGATTACTTTTTACTCTTCCACTTTTATGTCCCGTATCCAACCAAACTGTATGATTAATCCCATCTCCAAAATCTCGCTTGAATCAATCCAATTATCTCCATTTCTATCACTACCATCTCCACACTCATTTTCTGTCTATATCTATAGTAACAATCTCTCCTCTGGTTTCCTACCTGCCTCCTCCAGTTTTTCTCTTCTCCAGTTTATCCTATACTCTATTTCCTGTGTTATCTTTTCAAAATAAAATTCTGAGAATATGATTTTCCTATTCAAAAACATCCAATGGTTCCTCAATACCTATAGGATAAAATCTAAACTCATTATTTGTGTAGAGCAGGGGTTGGCAAACTAAGGTCCACGGACCAAATGTAACCCACCATATTTTGTACATGCAATTTTATTGGAAAAGAGCCATGCTCATTCATATACATGTTATCTATGGCTGTTTTTGCAGGAACAGAATTGAGTAGTTGCAACAGAGACCAAATGTTCCAGAAGGCCAAAAACATTTATTATCTGGCCCTTTACACAAAAAGTTTGCAGACTCCTGGCATGGAGGATGTAGAATAATTGGGTCCCTACCTCCCTTTCCAGTCTCAACTCCCATCACAAACTCTCGACCTTTACTATGTCAAAAAGGTCATTCTACTCTTAATAAAACCACCACTTATTTTTAAAGGGGCTTTACTTGATACAATTGCGGTCCAGAGCATATTGAATAAAATGATGGCTTTTTACCAGTTCCTACCATATTATCTCATGTCTTATTTAAAACACATAGAAAACTATGATTCTAAACAGAAACCAGAGACTGGAAACTACTTGGGAAAGTGACAGCAAATATGTGTATTATAAAAATTGCAGAGCACTTAAAATACCTGATAAGAGGTTCTATCATGGCAACTAAAAAACACTTATTATTTACTTCACCAAGGTACTTTTGTGCAAAGAGCACTAGATTTGAAGTCAAAGCACTTAGGTCTGATACTTAAGTTTGGATATTAGAGTCCCAGTGTAGTTGCATATGAGTTACATAGTCTTTTCATCAAGATAACAAACACTTGAGTTTTTAATCTGAGTCATTATTATCATTACCAATATTATCAGCATCTGTAATCCAATAGCAAAATTACAAATTGTATTTTTGTAACATTTTAAAGCTTATAAAATATTCACAGACATCTCATTTGAGTTCACAGTAATCTTGTGAGATTTGAAGGCAAGTTTCTTCACTTTGCAAATAAGGAAATTAAGGCCCAAAGAAACTAAGTGTATTGCCTACCATCACAGAGTAAAAAAATAGCAGAGGCTCAACCTAGTTCTTCTGATTCTAGTTTAATAGTCTTCCCACTTTTTAATGTTGTCTATCTAATGACATTTTACAAAATGTAATCTGCTGTGAGCCTGCAATAGCAAATAACTTTACCAGCAAAAATTCTACATAATATCCCTTTATCTTACCTCCAGCTGCAAGACACCACCATCAGCAAAGGCTCTGGCATCAACTAAATTGGGTTCCACTGAAAAGCTCATCAAGATCCAAAGAGTATTCCAAGATGACCACATCAGAGTTGTTAGACCACTAGCTAGTCCAGTCATTATTTACATTAGAAAAAAAAATCTGTTTGTACTACAACTATTTAACACAGGCATGAAACTTCAAACTGGTGTCAGAAAAACATTTCTAGGCTAAAATAAAGGATTTTCAAATCAACAGACTAAGAACATTCAGGAAGGTCCTTAAATAAAATTAATAACAAATTGTTATATGTTGACCACTGCTTTAAAAATATTTATAAGATAGTAAAAATCTATCTGGGACTGAAAGAGTAAATATCAGCTGGGACTGAAAAAAAGAAAAAAACAACCCTGCAATTAATCAGGCTTGGGAGGACAGACATAGATAAAACCAGCAGCAAAATTAACAGGAAACAGTTTTTTCCAAGGTCATGCAGCAGTTGTAAAATATCATGAAGACTCCCTCTCGAGTGATTACTGCTTTCTTACCAACCATGTCCCCAGACCCACTTTGCTGTTTTCACTTATGACCAGAGGGAGATATCCAGTTCCTAAACTGTCCTTGCTTCATGACAGTACCTGATCCCTAGTTAATCTCCACCTGTTCCAATTTGCCTCAGTAACAGTCACCAATCTAGAACTGATCCTGGCTTCCATCAGACCCTCCTCAGCATCCTTTTATTGTAAATCAAACTTCACAAAAAATACTTGCCTCATCCCTCTCATCCAGAGGCCTGTCATTGTGAGTTCACTCCCTCACTATACATCAATACATCTGATTTTCTCAGACTACAGGCTAATTCTTAGTGGTCCTTGGTTGATTATGGTTAAACAAGAAAATGTATTTTGAATTATCCTACAGATTCAGCAGTTTCTTATCAACAAAAGTCCTCTTAAGACCCCCCTAAAAAACCTCCAGAGCCTAAACGAAAAAAATCACTAACCACAATAGACTTTTACTGCCAAGAAAGATGAGTAACTCACTGAATTCTCTTTATTATAACAGGAAATATTCTGGTCAATAATGCTAAAAGATATAGGACTTAACCAAAGCCAGGTAACTACCATATTTGCTGGGACAGAGAGTTTATCATCAAATTGGCACCAAGCTCCAGATAAAACCAGAAGGGTATAAATTGGTGATATTACCTGACCTTTGTTTTTTGAGACAGGGTCTCGTTCTGTTACCTTGACTGTAGGGCAGTGGCATGAACATGGCTCACTGCAGCCTCAACCTTCTGGGCTCAAGTGATCCTGCTGCCCTAGAGTCCTGAGTAGCTGGGACTATAGGCACATACCACCACACCTGGCTAATTTTTTATTTTTCAATTTTTGTAGAGATTGTCGGGTGGGGAGGGGTTCTCACCATGCTGCCCAGGCCAGTCTCCAACTCTTGGGTGATCCTCCAGCATTGGACTCTCAAACTGTTGGGATTACAGGAACAAGCCACCATGTCCAGCCTCTGATTTTTTTTTACTACAAACGAATCACGTAACTCTTGGGCAATTTTATCTGCCACCAGCAATCATTAAAGTTACACACAGTGTATATGAAATCTTCATGTAATTGTCTAATCTTTTAATTGTTTATTTTTTGGTTAGAGGTGGGATCTCTCTGTTGCCCTGGCTGGTCTTAAATTCCTAGGCTAAATGGACCCTCCATTAGGAGGGCTGAATGGTCAGCCTAATTTTTAAATTTTAATGTAAATTATATGAAAATGGATTGTTTCCAGTTTTTCAATAAATGGGATTGAAGCCAAACCAAATTATTTTGGCCGTAGGTCAAGCTAACTTCACAAACAGAGGCCATATTTCATTTATTCAAGGTAAAAAATAAGATTCTATTGTATTTTAAGCTTTAAAAAACAAAAAGTGTCTTGTTACCAATAAGTCTTTGGAAAACAGAAAATCTAGCTATTTGAAAGAACAATAATCTCAATCCAAATTTAGTAGGCTAGCCTGATGGAGGATAGAACAAAAACATTAATACCAAAATAATGTTCAAATATGATGCTTTCAGGATTAAGAAAATCCTGTAAACCAACTTCGAAACAAAGTTTTAAACTTCTAAGAAACAGTAGCTGCACCATCTACCTCAGTTTTAAGTCAGGAATGCAGAGGCGCCGTTGGGGATGAAGCAAGGAGAGAAGTGCTTTCAGCAAAAGCTTAAGACTGAATCAAAAATAGTACAAGGCTCAGTCAGTAACTCCTGACCAAATAGAGTCTTAAAGCTGTATAGACGGGCAGAAAGGACTACTGTTCATAGATCAGGCTTCTTGTACCATACCTATCGTGATCCATATCTTCATCTTCAAATACAAAGAGCTTTTCAGAAAACAAGCTGTACATAATTAAGCAGAGCTAAAATAACCTTGGATTTGCATTTTCTCTTTTATAAATAAATAACCTGGTCAACATTAGTTTTACTTTTTAAAAATTTGGCCAGGCACAGTGGCTCCCATCCGTAATTCCAGCACTTTGGGAGGCCAAGGTGGGTGGATCATTTGAGGTCAGGAGTTTGAGACCAGCCTGACTAACATGGTGAAACCCCATCTCTACTAAATATACAAAAATTAGCTGGGCTTGGTGGTGCACACCTGTAATCCCGCTACTTGGGAGGCTGAGGAATGAGAATTGCTTGAATCTGGGAAGTGGAGTTTGCAGTGAGTCAAGATGGTGCCATTGCACTCCAGCCTGGGCAACAGAGCAAGCCTCTGTCTCAAAAACAAACAAACAAAAAAATTAATTAGAAAACAGAATGGTCAGGCACGGTGGCTCACGTCTATAATCTCAGCACTTTGGGAGGCCAAGGTGGGTGGATTGCTTGAGGTCAGGAGTTCAAGCCTAGCCTAACCAACATGGTGAAATCCCATCTCTACTAAAAATACAAAAAAATTAGCCAGATATGGTCGAGGGCGCCTGTAATCCCAGCTACTCTGGAGGCTGAGGCAGGAGAATCACTTGAACCTGCAAGGCAGAGGCTGCAGTGAGCCAAGATTGCACCACTGCACTCCAGCCTGGGCAACAAGAACAAAACTGTCTCAAAAAAAAGAAAGAAAGAAAAGAAATAGAATGTATGCAACCCTCTGATTGGTTAAAATGTAGTAAGCATATTAGTTTCTATTAAGTAGAGAGGACAATAACAGACTAAGAAAACACTGCCAGAAACACTGGAAAGTGGCCAAGTGCAATAGTTCATGCCTGTAATCTTAGCACTACTGGAAGCAAAGGCAGGCAGATCTCTTGAGGCCAGAAGTTCGAGAGCAGTCCGGGCAACATGGCAAAACCTCGTCACTACAAAAAATACAAAAAATTAGAGAGGTATGGCGGTGCATGCCTGTAGTCCCAGCTAGTTTTCTATGAAGCTTCGTGGAGGATTTCCCAAAAAAGCTCCAACAACGAAACAGATTAATATAGACTAAAATCTTGAAAGAAGGCACAAAAGATACAATAATGAATATGAATAAAATGTGATAACTCTAGTAAAATTACAAAAGTATAGAACTACTTCTTTCATGGATTTGATGCTATAGATCAAATTTGCCTCTAAAACCTTAACTAACAATAGTAAAAGTATACAGTCTTCAAAATTGATGCCAATCACGTCTCATAACACCAATCCACAGTACAACTTAAATAACACTAATAAGTTCTACAGGCTATTGATATTCGTGGCTATTGAATATCTTTTTGCTAGGGTAATATTAGGTGAAATATGGCAAAGAAACATTATTTCCAATTCCTTTCAGACTTTCTGCAAAGTTCACTTACATAATTTGGAATAATAAACACCCCAAATGTTTATTTTTTAAAATCCTCTTCTAAACTTTTTACCTTGATTTGGTTAATATACACAGAAGTTTTAGACTGCCTTTTCCTCCAACTAAACAAACCTGACACTGTTTTACCGCTTCTCTTTGTGAAGCATAAAGTTCTATTTCTATAAAGTACTGAGTTAAATATATTGAACAAATATCAAAAGATTATTTTAGAATACTTTGGTGTATATTGAAAGAAAAATCTAAAGGAGTAATAATAATGAGGAAAGAAAAAACATGTTCATACTAGGATTAAACAGAAAATACTTTTTTCATTATATTTTATATAATAATATAAGCCCTCATATAATAACATCTGTTTTAAATAAAGATACTAAAATTATTAATCCCAATATTACAATACTGATTTCAGAAATGGATATAAGGGGCTAGAAACACATATGAGCTATATAAAACCATAAACACATCTTAAAAGGATACTTCAGTGTCCATGTGGCAATAATCATAGCACTTCCATCTATTTAATATTTAGTGAGCATTTACAATGTGGAAAATACAAAAGACTGAGTTTATATTCCAGTTTAATTACTTGCAGGTGTGAAAGAATCTCTTGCTCTTCTCCAGGTACATAAAGAAACCAATGGCTTCAGAAGCAACTCATTTCATGTACAATTATAAGAGTATACAAAGAGAAGGAAGGTGGTAAGTAGTGGGAGGCAGACCGCAAAAAGCAAAACCTAGCAAAAGTATGATACATAGGCAAGACATAGGAACTACATAAAATTAGAGAGGGTGACAAATATTCCTGGCGGAAACCCAGTCACCTCAGCCAGGTAAACAGTTTAAATTAGACTACTTTCTTTCCATTTCCATTTACATATTAACAAGAGATAGATTCACCTCCAAGTGAATTCTGACATAAAGTGTGACGTATAACCATACAATGGCCATTAAGTCAAGAGTCAGTCAATGCTAAATGAAAGCTTAGAGCAACATGTAAATATTAAGTTGGCTTTAGAATTAATGCAAAGGTCCTGAGCTGTAGGCAGTGTAAATTACAGGCTGATTATGTAAATTACAGGATATTCCTATATGCCAGTTGTACTAAGGATAAAAATAAAGAAAGAAAAAAAGTTTAAAAATACAGTTTTATTGCATACACCTCAGAATTTCCTTGAGTGATATTAAGTATTAATACTATTTTAAACTTAGCTCAATTTTCTTTTCTTTTATTATTTATTTATTTTTTTAATAGAGACAGGGTTTCACCATGTTGGTCAGGCTGGTCTTGAACTCCTGACTTCAGCTGATCCGCCCACCTCAGCCTCCCAAAGTGCTGGGATTACAGGTGTAAGCCACCGCGCCCAGCCCGATTTTCTTCTTCTGATTTAATTTTGGCACAATACAAAACCAATTTGATAGTCAGGCACACAGCTAATGAAATGGCATGACTGGCACTTTAGACCTATAATAATGTAAATATCACAGATATTATTGCTCTTGCCATAGAGAAATTTAGAAATCCACCCTTGGTAAATGTAAGTACACCTGTATTTTAAATTGTTACAGCAGTTAGTGTAGAGAATAGAATCTGAGAATTAACTCTCAAATTCCTTCCTTATGCTCCCTTGCCTTCATTTCATTAAATTACTAAATAACTTTGTTGATTAACTATACAAATGATGGGAACATTTGAATAAATACTCCAACATAGTAGAAAGTCCAGATAAGGTCAGAATTTTATTGGTTTTGGCGAAAGTCTGTTGTAAAACTTTCATACAAAAGAACTGGCTCAATTCGATTTTTAAAGTGAGTCACTAAAATCAAAATATGAACAGCTAAAAGTAGTTTCTCAGGATAAAAATAGGAAACTTAAAAATCAGGCTGGGCACAGTGGTTCACACCTATAATCTCAGCACTTCTGGGCAGTCAAGGGCAGATCACCTGAGGTCTGGAGACCAGTCTGGCCAACATGGCAGAACCCCGTCTCTACTAAAAATACAAAAAAGTTAGCCAGGCATGGTGGCAGGTGCCTGTAATCCCAGTTACTTGGGACGCTGAGACAGGAGAATCACTTGAATCACTCCCTGCCCCGGAAGTGGGGGCTGCAGTGAGCCCAGATGGCCTCACTGCGCTCCAATCTGAGCCACAGAGCAAGGCTCTGTCTCAAAAAAAAAAAAAAAAGAGAAAATCAAATTTGTAAAATAAGAAAACTAATTATCAAATTATGCACCTATCCAAAGTAGGTTTCCCATTCCCATATTATTCCAGATCTACACTATCCAATATAGTGGCCACTAGACACATGTGGTTGCTAAATGTAAAAACTACTTAAAATTAAATAAAATTAAATATTTAATTCCTTAGTTGCAATAATCTCCAGTGTCACAGAAGGTTCTACTGAGTAGCACTGGTTTACATAAAATACCAGTTAAAATATGCCCCCGAAAATTACTGATGCAATTCCAAATATAATGGGCAGAATAAAGAGGGACATGTCCATTTATGATACAAATTCTATGCATAATAGGAAGAGAAGGGAACATCCTCAAACTGAGAAAAGGCACCTATTATCATACCTAATGGTGAAAGATTATCTGTTTTCACCCTATGATCAGGAACAAGGCAAGCCTATACACTCTCACCACTTTAATTTGCCATATATATATATATATATATATATATAGAGAGAGAGAGAGAGAGAGAGAGAGAGAGAGAGAGAGAGAGACTTGCTCTGTTACCCAGGCTGGAATACAGTCGTGCAATTTTGGCTCACTGCAACCTTCAGCTCTCAGGTTCAAGCAATTCTCCTGCCTCAGCCTCCCAAGTAGCTAGGATTACAAGCATGCATCAACAAGCCTGGCTAATTTTTTTTTTTTTTTGAAATGAGTTTCTTGCTCCATCACCCAGGCTGGAGTACAGTGGCCTGATCTCTGCTCACTGCAACCTCTGCCTCCTGGGTTCAAGCAATTCTCCTGCCAAAGCCTCCTGAGTAGCTGGAATTACAGGCACACGCCACCATGCTCTAACTAATTTTTGTAGTTTTAGTAGAGATGGGATTTAACCAGGTTGGTCAGGCCAATCTCGAACTCCTGACCTCGTGATCCGACCGTCTCAGCCTCCCAAAGTGCTGGGATTACAGATGTGAGCCACCACGCCCACCCAATTTTTATATTTTTAGTAGAGATGGGGTTTCACTATGTTAGCCAACCTGGTCTTGAACTCCTGACCTCAAAAGATCTGCCTGTCTTGGCTTACCAAAGTGTGGGTAACCCCCTACATAGGCACTGAGGAAGGAGAGCTAAGCAGACCCTGGCACAATTAAGGCCTGAAGGGTATCTCAGTTTATAGGGTTACTACTCAGTTATTTCCCTTTATATAATCCTCTATATATAACTATATAATAGTTCATAGTATGAGTGCCTAAAGAATATGTCCCTACATATATATATATATATATATATATATATATATATATATATCTTAATTCATAATCGGAGGAATGCCTAGAGTAGACACAGTACAGAGCATGAATTAAGAAATAAGCAGCTTATAATTGGAGGAATGCCTAGAGCAGACACAGTGCAGAGCATGATTTAAGGGAAAAACAGTTATACTAGGACAAGAATCGATGGCTGAGGCGGCAGCGTTCAGTATCGTAAAGATACCCGCTGTATGGCAGGCTTGAGGCAAGAGCCACTCCTCCTGATAAAGGAGTTGTAGGACCTTGCTCCAGTTCTTGTGGAAGGCTGCCCTCAGACAGGCAATCGCACCTTGGTGACTGTGAACTTTATCAGCTCCTGTTACTGTGCTGCTCGAAAAGCATCTTCCTACAGAACTCATTGGAAGCTGCCAGCAGGTGGCGGTAACCCTGACAGCTCCGTCACTACTGAATGACTTAAAGCATCCCCCCATAAATCTTCTTAGAAGTAGTTTGCCCATAGAAAGAATGTACTGCACACTGCATCCTCTTCACTGCGCACGACCCATCTTCAAGCCTCGGTGACCTAATGGGGGTGGACCCCTTACTGTACACGGCCCTTGCCTCAATGACCTAATGGGAATGGGCCCCTTGTTTTATTGCACACTGTCCACCTCCTAGCCTAGGTGACCTAATGGGGGTGGACCCCTTGTTTTATCGCTCACGACCCTATCACTATCCTTAAAGACGATTTCACTCACTGCCCTGCCCCCTTACCTATACACAATAAATACTCATGCTTCTGGACATTCGGGGCCTTGCCTGACTCCGCTTATAGGTGGTGTGGCCCCTCGAGCCCACCTGCGTTTTCCTTGTACTTCTATGTCCTGTCTCTTTATTTTTCGGATCTTGTGCCTCAGCACAGCATAAGGGACACCCCACGACCTTGTGGGGCCTTCACCCCTACAAACCTAGTCTTGAACTCCTGATCTCAAAAGATCTGCCTGTCTTGGCTTCCCAAAGTGCTGGAATTACAGGTGTAAGCCACCGAGCCTGGCCTAGTTTACCACTGTAGTAGAGGCACTAGGAGTTCAATAATGTAAGAAAAAGAAATAGAAGCCACACAAAATCAGAAAGGAAAAAGTAAACCTGTCTTTATTTGAAGACAACAGGGTTATCTATGTAAAGAATTCCAAAAAATCTCAAGGAAAAAAAATCATTAAATCTGGTAAGTAAACTTACTGAGGTCAATATACAGAAAAACAAAACAAAACAAAAACAAAGGAAAAAAACTCCATCTACAGGCCAGGCGGGGTGGCTCACCCCTGTAATCCTAGCACTTTGGGAGGCCGAGATGGGTGGATCACCTGAGGTCAGGAGTTCAAGACCAGCCTGGCCATCATGACGAAACACCATCTTTAAAAAAAAAAAAAAAAAACACCCCATCTCCATCTACTAGCAACAAACAACTGGAAATCAAAAAATACAATTTAAAACAGTATAAAAGCCATAAAATCCTTACGGAAAATATTCACAATAGATGTGTTAAAACCTGAACACTGAAAACTACAAAATGCTGCTATTAGAAATTAAATATCTAAATAAATAGAGAGATTACTACGTTCCTGGATTAGAAGGCTCAATGCTGTCAGGATGTCAGTTCTTCTAAAATGTATCTATAGATTCAGTGCAATCCCAAACAAAAACCCAGTATCTTCTTTTTGGAGAAACTGAGAAGCTGATTTTAAAATTTATGTGGAAATGCTAAGGAACAGAAAAGCTAAAACAATTTTTTGAAAATGAGAGCAAAGATGGAAGACTCAGATAGCAGAGTCCACAAAGATTTATACATATATGGTCAAATGATTTTCGACAAATGTGCCACAATAATCCAGTAGCGCAAAAGATGGCCTTTTCAACCAATGATACTGGAATTATACATCCATATGCAAAAAGAAAATGAATTCAATCTAAACCACACACCTGATATAAAAATTAACTCAAATGATCAAAAATCTAAATATACAACAAGATTATAAAACTTCTAGATTATGAGAGAAAATCTTTGTGACCATGAGTTAGGCAAAGATTTCTTAGAACACAAAAAGAACAATTTTAAAGACAAAACTGATAAATTAGACTTCAGCAAAAATTTCTGTTCTTTGAAAGACACTGTTAATAAAATAGGGCCAGGGACAGGGGCTCACGCCTGTGATCCCAGCACTTTGGGAGGCCGAAGAGGGTGGATTGCTTCAGCTCAGGAGATCCAGATCAGCCTGGGCTATAAAGATAGACCCCATCTCAATTAAAAAATGGAGGGGAAGGGAAGGGAAGGGAGAGAAGGGGATGGGAAGGGGTAAGCAAGGGGAAGGGGAGGGGAGGGGAGGGAGAGGGGAGAGGAGAGGGGAGGGAGAGGGGAGAGGAGGGGCACACTAGTCGGAAAGCGAGGGGCGCGGACGGCGAGTCCGGTGCGGCGC
>CAUYQU010047976.1:0-41433 GCA_963574635.1 Cheracebus regulus
TTTTCTTTCTTTTGCAGTTTCTTTCTTTCTCCTTTTCTCTCTTTTTCTAAAATCTCTTCCTCTTTCTTTCTCTTTCATTTTTTCTTTCTTTTGCTGTTTCTTTCTTTCTCTTTTTCTCTCTAAAAAAAAAAAAAAAAAAACTACTCAACAATAAGAAATCAGTAATGATTTCTGATCTTGGCAAGACATAACAAGTTATGTAACTAATTGGGATTCCAAATATGAATTCATGGACTGTTATGTCCATGTAGAAAAAGAGTCAAAATCAAAGCTAAGGATTTTATAGGGGCCACAACAACACATATACTGAGAGAGAGTATTTTGAGTGAAGCAATGAAAGCTCCAATAAAACCACTTTTCCCAGTCACTCTTTTGGAGCCTAATTAATGGTTTTTTCAATTTTAAGAATTTTTGAAGAAATAAAATCTTTACTTATAGTCAGAAAAATTCACATTCTCCTTGAAATTATTTATTGTGATTATCCATCTTCACATACAACTCTGTCCTAGAGAGATGAAATGTAACATGCTTTTAAAGTCCTCTAGAGAAAAAGATTTCAGAGCTTACTTTTGGTGACTTATTCCAATGACTAAATCCCTTCAGGAAATTATTTTTCACCTAACCTGAATATTTCACAGTATGCTTAAATATTTCCTTTTACTATATCCTCACTGAAAATGTCTATAAAATCACTTTAAACTGGAAACCAATTTTTAAAAATTACTCCTTACCAACTTTCTCTAATCCAACTCAGGTCTTAAAAAAAATCCTAAAACATTTCTGAGATACTCTAAATGCTTTCCAAATAAGGCTCCCATTTTATCTTTAAAAAATTTTGCATTATACAAATTTATTTTTCTTCTTACAGTTTTATAGTTCAGAATATTTGATATTGTTTCAAATAGTAGAGATGCTATTATAAAATATTCATTTAATTAGACTTTAAAAATGCTTTTTTAACAACTGAACCTCCTGTCAAGTTTACACCAATAACTATCAAAACAAAAAGATGGCCTAAGACTCTTTTTGTGCTGTTAATTCTTTTTAACTTCCTGACTTTTGTGACTGTTGTTACTCTAGGCAGGATTATCGCAGTGTAAAATAAATAAGAGATTAACTTTACAGTCACTCTCCATTCACCATAAAACTCGTTGACCTACTCAAGTCCAGTAGGGTCAGCGTTTTCTTTGGCCAGCTTGGGTGGTTGTGGGGCTCACGCCATGGAATACTGTCAGCACAAGGGATATCCTTTGGAAAACAACAAAAACTCACTTGCTCTCTCTGCTTTTTTTTTGCCTACAAATGTAGAGAAACTCTCATTCCTCAGTTCAATAATGTCAAAGAGTCTAAAGAATTTTGTAAGGACAAGGAAAGTCTCTGCTAATTAATTATTGTATTGTAATCATAATCAAGATTTACTAAGTACTTTTTGTGCCAGGTAGCACATAGATTGCACAAAAGACAGTTTCTGCTGACAAGTTTTCTGCCAGCCCTGGGTCTCAAGCCTCAAAAGTTTGACTCTTTGTGCCAAAGAATTCTGATTAATTAGGAAAATTTAACAAGCATTTATGAAAATACCATCCTGCACCCAAGTCATTTAGACACAAGGTAGTGTTTTCCTGTTATATTTCCAGTAAACAAAAGAATATTGGTTGATTGTTAGAGGGGAGTTGATTGTAACGTTTTGGCTCTAAATAAATAATGAGCCTGTATCTTAATTTCACTTAATGGCTTGGAATTACCAAGCTATGGAGTTCGTTAGGGAAGCAGAGGAAGTACACATACTAAAAAAAAAAAAAAACAGGGAACAAGACCTGTTGAACCCCAAGGGACTTCCTTTTCCCAGCATTAACTTGCAGGTAGACTAAATCCACAGCCATTCCTCATGACAAACAGATGAAATGTATAATTTCCAGTTGCCTCTCATGGTATCTTTCAGCTCAGGAGCAGGTTGTATATGTGCTCAACTGAATCAATGAGGGGAGCAGAGCTGAGGGACTTTGGACTACATTGGAGTAGAATTACTAAGTTGACAGAGACGGATATTTTCAGTTACAATTTTAACTGCACATAATGGCTTCCCCACAGGAAAGCTCATGGATCCATAAACCTAGTCCAGTGCTCCCTTACAGGAAAGGAGCTGTTTATTAGTGCGGTCCATGCCACCTGCTCAGCTATCAAGTGCACATTTGTTCTCTTGGGAACAGCAGGGTGGAGTAGTTACTAGAAACAAGGCTGGGAGCCAGCAGTATTCCACTTCCAAATTCTGGCTGACTCCTCTAGTGACCTCTGACTAGTCCCTTCAATAAAGCTAACCTCTGCTTATTTAAAACTGAAGCTGGATAGGCAGTGTCTTGGGAAATATCCACGCTTCACTGAGATTTCTTTGCCACAGAATTCATTCAAAATTATCCTCGTAATTGACAAATGTTTATCGACCGTCTTCTATTAACATGCAATAAATGATTCAAAGGCATATGCTATACCTGGAGTTTTACATGATGTGCTTCTAAAAACTGATTTAAAAAAAAAAAAAGATTGTTGTGTAGATTGTTTTGTAAAGCATGGGATTTTTGAGGAAGAATTGATGTAAATTCATTGACCTAGCTAAGATTTCTATAAATTCAATTATCCCTTTAGTAGTTGATTATTAGGTGTGGTCTATGGTATACAAAATTAATTTTAAAGATAAACATCAGTAACAAAATGGAGCACAAGTTTTTCCCCCTAAAAAGAATCAGAATGCAAACATATACATTTTTTTTTTTACTGTTGCTATTAGAACAGAGGGAAAAAAGTTGCCTGACCTTGGAACCCTATGTCTGTACAATTAGAATCATGTGGATGAATAATAACAAAATATTCCCCCTACACTCTGAAAGGGGTGACAGCTCCTGGGCACAATGATACTCCATAAACAGCCCAAAGTGGCAGAACATCCCTAGCAGCAGAATCCACTGGCAGCTGCTCAATTTGAATGTTTTTGTACTATCCTTGACTTCTACAGTTGGCAGAGAGAGGGGGAAAAAATATTTCAGGAAGCAGAGATGTTGAAGGGATGGAGGTCCAGAAATGGAAGATGGGGAAAGAGAAGTGTTTCTCTCACACTTTGTGATGCATTGGAAACAGTAAAGTGGTCACTTTAGAGATCCCAAATATTTTAGAAGTGCAGAAGCTAACAAAAATCTCCTGGTATTTTAAAACACAAATCACCCAGCTTAGTCTCTTTTTAAGAACCTTTGCATTAGGGCAGGGTACAAGATAGAGAAACAAGCACAATTATAGTCCCAGTGAAACATACCCAGACTCTCATAAAAACTCCACTCATGAAAACATTTATTCTAAGAAGCCAAGTTAATCCTGTCCCTGAGTCCTCTGAGTCCTGCTAACACAGCTCTGGCCAGTGACATTCAGCCATAGTGCATTCCTCTCGGCCCACATGCTGTCATAGGATCCTACTTTTTCAAGCCCTCAATGAAGTAAAGAGCTAGAGTTGAAGACAGACGACAACATAGAGCTAGAAGCACAAAACCACAAAACATAAGCATATCTGATGATCGGAGTCTTTCAGGAGCTGGTTTTTCTATGACTCAATTCCCCATTCTAAGAATGAGTCTACCAGAAATATTTTCTTATCACCAATCTTATTAACAGCCTGAGGCAAAGGAAATGAGAAATAAGCCAGAAAGAAATAGTTCTGAATTGATCCCAAAGAGAAACTAATCTTTTCCAGTCATATATCAGGGATTTGCATAATAGATATAGGTCATCTGAGAGGGCTCTAAGCTATACCCTATGAACACAATGCTTTCTTTTCCCGGTTTTGCATATGTAACATCAATGGTCCTCTGAAGTCATCAAGTCCCCATCAGTTTGATGGGGATGTATTAATCAGCTCAGGTTGCCATAACAAAATCACAGCCACCCAAATTGGGTGGCTTTAATGACAGAAATTTATTTTCTCAAAGTTCAGGAAGCTAAAATTCCAAGATGAAGCTGCCAGCATGATTGGTTTCTTGTGAGCTCTCTCTTCTTGGCTTGCAGATGGCTGCCTTGTCTCTGCGCTCTCTGAGAAAGAGATATTTAGCATCTTCTTTTTCTTAGAAGGACATCGATCGTATTGGATCGGAGTCCCATCCTTATGATTTAATTTACCCTTAATTATCCCTTGAAAGGTCCTATCTCCAACACGGATATGGTAGTGTACACCTATAAACTCAGCTACTCAAGGCTGAGGCAGAAAGATTATTTGAGCCTAGGAATTTGAGACCAGCCTGGGCAATAAGAAAGACCCCATCTCAAAAGTAAATGAAATAAACATTTTAAAAGGCCCTATTTCTAAATAGTTACATTGAAGGTTAGGGCTTTAAAATATGGGTTAGAGGGAGGCACAATTCAATCCACAGCAAATGCTAAATATTGATTAACAATTATTAATCAGGCATATACACAGGGCACTAGTATTGTTCAATTAAATTATTAGTACTAGCTAATAATTGTGCAAATTAACTGAATTAATAAAATAAGCCAATTGAAACCTAGCAGATAAAATCTCACTTTATGCCATAGACAAATAAAATAGAGACATTTTACAGTATTTTTTTAGAACCGGAGAGATTAGTCTGCAATCCCAGTTCTGCCACTCACTAGTTATAAGGACTTGAGCAAATAGCTGAACCACTCTAAACCCCCGATCTTCCTTAATATGAAAGTGGGTTAGTTAAGGATTGAAATAAAGTACTTTATATTAAATATACAGTGCCTGGCATACAATATACACTCAGTAAATGGAAATTAATATTATGAATTATTTCTATTACGTTAATATGAACATCAAAATTGAACTAACTTCATTAACAAGTGGACATTTGTCAGAATTCTACAGTACAGTTTGTGTTCGTACTTCCAGGTAGAAATTTTCCTGGTCTGCATTGGGGTTATAATTCAATGTCAATATTGTTCTCTCTGGTGATAACCAAAGCTCTCAAAATGCTTAGTAACTTGCCTCAGGCACAGAGAGAGGCAAAGGGCGTGTTCTCCACATAGCACCAGGTGCCTTCTTGAGAAAAAAGTACCCGTCAGTGGTTACCACAGAGCAAGTGATTTTGATGTGTCTCTGATTATGATACCTTAGATCATCTTGGTTATACACCAGGAGCATGAGTATCATACTTAGGTCGAAAATACGACCTCAGACCACAGAGCAGTATTTGCTTGTAAATTTGAGTGAAGATGGAGGTTTTGTTTTCAGATATAAACCTTCCATTTCTTTGCCACATTGGCTTCAGTGTATTTTGGGCCTTATGAACCAAAGCAGTAGAAGATTTCATTATGATTATTTTTTAAATTACTACTCTTCGCATAGCTTTTGACATTTATAAGCAATTCAGTTCTTTTCTGAACCTGATTTTATAGATTTTTCTAGGTTTGGCATTGCCCTTCCTTCTTGGCACAGCATTATGTTACTATTTTTAAAGATGAGCATGACAGTGTAGATACTGAAATGGAAATGCAGAGCCAGAACAAAGTTTGGATTCAACTGGAAGAACCAAGAGGTTGACATTCAAATGTCAGTGGATTTCCCTAACTCACCTTTCATTTGTTTATTTATTTATTTGCATTGTAAGATTTACTTTAAAGTCTGGCTTGCTATCACATTACGCAATATCAACTTAATTTCCATCACAGTGAATATTAACAAGTGCTTTCATTTTAATTTCGATTGCCTCCTAATGATTTTATTCTTGAAAATATCTTTTATTTTATGCTGTTCAAGTACTTATCTCCAGTCATCCTTCCTCTTCGTAAAACATTTAAGAACAGGAGAGACTGTAAAACCTTTCATTAGATAAGAGGGTGCTAGCTGTTATTACATAAAACTAAGGACAATATTTTAATTTCTAAGTTGCTGTTACAGTCTTGATATCCATATTTGATTTTTTTGAAGTCAAACTTCATCTCAGCTTAATCCTTCCCAGTGGTATAATTAGTTTAATACGTAACTGGGTAATACTCACATAGCCATACTTTTCCTCTCCTCAACTTGAAAAGGTTAGCAGTTGTATCTGAAGGTTTATACGTTTCGCACTCATGGAATTTAGTTTCTAAAAACAAAGAATTAAGTATCAGATCCTTTGGAAATGTGTGTAGTACACTTTTAGCTGGTCATTTTTAAGAGACCAAGAAAAATGCTGTCAGCCATAATGCTAAATTTGGAAGTGCAATGTCGTGCCAGAGAGTATTTTAGCAAGGCTGATGCTATACTTGGGAATTTGTCAAGTACATCAATAATATTTCATAGCACATTTGGCTGTGTGCAAAGTAGATACAGAATTTACTCTTCACTCTCACGATGAGAAATACCACACATTTATAAATGTATTAGAGTGACTTCCTCCATTCTGTTCTTCTATTTATTTTTAGGATGCTTATTAAGAGAAGTACCTAAGCTTCTTTTAAAATGTCGTATCTTCACTAATGTTGTATGATTTTATTCAACCACAGAAACTTAAGTTGTATTCAGATAACTAATGGAAAAAGAAATAATTTAATCTGGACACTTGGACAGCTAATCTTGTTAGGTAACCCAGCTGCAGTCTGGTGCAATAAAGATATTTTCCAGTTGGCTATCTGTAAAACCCACTCAACTCCCTCTCTCCTGTCACCAGCTATTTATTACTCTTCCAGAGCCTTCAGTGAGGACAATGGCAAATATGCAATGCTAATTGATTGTGTCTGTGGTGAAAATATACCCACTAGGGAAGACCTTCTACTGCTTGTAAATACACAAAATTCTGGAGCTCAGAAGGACCTTGGAAAAACAATTCTGACTTCTTGGAGAATTTCTTGCAGCAAAAGGCACTGAGTTTCAGACAAGTCAAGACTTGACTTGTCAGACACCATCCTCATCTAGGAACTTCAACAAGTCAAGTCTCAGACTGACTGAAGCATGAGCTAGTTGTCATGTGTTGGCATTGCATCCTGGTACCTTTTTCCCCAAGCAGGTTGTTTTTATTCCTACGTTGACAAAGTGCTATGATAATTTGTGGGTATTTGTTTATGCTTAGCCTTTTGTGTTCTGACACTAACAACTGAAAACAGGAAGTGGTCCCAGCTGCCTTCCAGAGATGCAGAGGTTTCAGTTTTTGAGAAAAGATTACCTTTTAAGGAGAGGCCATTTTGTTCCCCTTATTAACCAAAAAGAGTCTTATATCAGAGGCCCACACCCACCCTCATCTAGGAACCCCAAAAATGCCTTCAGGACACTCCCTAACATGCTCAATTTGGAAACCAGAAAAGCAGGGTGGAGGTCCTGGCTGCCCAGTCCAAGAGTGGCAAGGAAGAGGTGACAGCAATTAGCCGTTGGCCAGGCAGCTAGGGCCTTCCAAGTCACTTTCACTACTAATATTGGCGTTTAACATTTTTTGGTGCACTTTACACATTTTAAGCTCTACCACAACCCTGTGATTGTTGTCGTTATTATTTCACAGAGAACCAAATAACGTGTCCAAAGTCATACAGCATGCAGGGACAGGCATCAGAAATTGAAGTGCAGGAAGCCCAATTTCTGATCCCAAGCTTTTAACTGTTTCTCTACCCCTTGCCTCCTCCCTACAGAATTTGCTGGCATCAAAGATCATGTATTAAGTAACAGTGATGATGAATATCTTTTATGTTTTGGCATCTCTCGTAATCGGGAAAGAAGTCTTCCATATTTTTATTTCAAAAGTATGAGAACATTTTTAACTAAACAAACTACTCCTTTTATAACTTTGTAAAATTTAGGCAAATCCTCAGTTTACAGCACATTATAATCATTGGTCAATGTAGGAATCCATTTTTTACTTAACAAGCTTAATATTCTATAATGACTGTATGGGGATCTATCACTCACATAGGATCTGTCTAACATCCTAAGAACTAGGATGTTACCACTAATTTATTACTACATGGCCCCAACTAATTTATACATTTTCGTAAAGATTACATCTCACTGTGTTTCCCAGTCTGGTCTTGAAATCCTGGGCTCAAGCAATCCTCCTGCCTTGGCCTCCCAAAGTGTGGGATTACAGGCCTGAGCCATGGAGCTCAGCCAAGAGTAATCTCTACTTTGAATATTATGTCCCTTGTTTTTATAAAGTGTTTTATCATATATATTATAAAATATTTTAAATATTACATCTTTCTGAAGTGTAAATAGTATATTGTGTGTAATCTTACAGTAATGGATGTATGGATATAGCTGTAGTTCATTAATTTTTATTTCTAAAAGAATTTAAATCTTAACATACTAAAATTTATTTATCCACTTTAATGATGGATATTTGGATTACTTCCAGGTTTTAAAGTTTTATGAAATGGTGGTATAAATATTCTTACAGTCTTCTGGTGCACCTATGTCTCCTTAGGTATAAGGAGTTCCTAGAAGAGGAACTGCTAGGTTGAGAATATGCAAATATTAAAATTTACAAGATAATGCCACATGGATTTTCAAAGTGATTGTACCAATTTATACTCACACTAGTAATATATATAATTAATATTAACCATTAAATAGTAGCTCATTGTGCTTGATTTAAATTTCTCTAATTTCTAATATTGGTTCTATGCATTTAGTTTTTGAATAAATATTCCTATCTTTCCCATTCTTCTACTATGCTTTTTTTTTTTTTGCTGTTTTTCTTATTCATTTGTAGCAATTCAGTATATAGTCTATAGCAGTTATCCTTTGTTGGTTTTTTGTATTGCAAAATTATTATAGCTGTTGTTGTATTGCCTTTTTAAACATTTCCTTTGTTGAACAGGTATTCTAAGTTTTCATGTAGTTTAATTTGTTCATCATTAAAGACATACTTGAAGTATATTGCAGGTTCAATTTTACACTACTACAATAAAGCAAATATACAATAAAGTGAGTTACGTATTTTGGTTTCCCAGAACATTTAAAAGTTATATTTACTCTATTTTCTAGTCTATGAAGTCTGCATAGCATTATGTCTAAAAACCATGTGATTTTCTTAATTAAAAATATTTTATTGCTAAAAAATGCTAATGATCATCTGAGATCTCATGATAAAACTTGAGTGGACGAGGAGCTGCTTCCTATAAATGAGCAAAGAAAGTGATCTCTTGAGATGAAATCTGCTCCTGGTGAAGATGCTGTGAACATTGTTGAAATGACACCCCAAGATTTTTACCTACACTTAGTTGAAAAAGCAGCCACGAGGCTTGAAAGAATTGACTCCAATTTTGAAAGAAATTCTATTGTGAGTAAATGTTATTGAACATCATCACGTTACAGAGAAATTTTTCATGAAAGGAAGAGTCAATTGATGCAGCAAACTTTACTGTTGTCTTAATTTAAGCAATTGCCACAGCCGCCCAATCTTCAGCAACCACCACCCTTATCAGTCAACAGCTATCAACATCAAGACAAGGTTAGAATCAATGTCTTTCAAACTCTTGTTAATGAGGTTGCAGCACTTCAGTCACATCTTCAGGCTTCAATTTCACTTCACACTTGGCAGATGTCTTCAATTTTGATCTTTAATTCTTTAATGCTGTTTCTACCATATCTGCAGTTACTTTCTCTATGAAAAATCTTAAACCCCCTCCAAGTAATCCATATGAGTTAGAATCAACATCTTTCAAACTGCTGTTTATGTTGATATTTTGATTTGCTCCCATGAATCACAATATTCTTAAGGGCATCTGGAATGGTAAAGTCTTTTCAGAAGATTTACAATTTACTTTGTTCAGGTTCAAATCCGTCAGAAGAATCACTGTCTATGGCAGTCATAGTCATACAAAATGTGTTTCTTAACCAGTAAGACTTGAAATTGGAAATGATTCCTTGATCCATGGGCTGCAGAATGAATATTGTGTTAGCAAGCATGGAAACAAAATAAATCACCTAGTACATTTCTTTCAGAGTTCTCAAGTGCCCAGTACTGTCAATGAGCAGTAATGTTTTGAGAAAAATTTTTTTCTCAGCAGTAGATCCCAACAGTGGGCTTAAAATAGCCCATAAACCGCAGTGTAAACAGATATGCTATCATTGAGATTTATTTTTTCCATTTATAGAATACAGGCAGAGTAGATCTGGTATAATTCCTTAGGGCTTTAGAATTTTCAGAATGGTAAATGAGCATGGGCTTCAACTTAAAATCATCAGCTACATTAGTTCCTAACAAGAGAGTCAAACTGTCTTTTGAAGCTTTGAAGTCAGGAATTGATTTCTCCTCTGTACCTATGAAAGTCCTAGACGGTGCCTTCTTCCAATAGAAAGCTTCTTCACTGACACTGAAAATCTGTTGCTTAGTGTACCCACCACCGTCAATTGTCTTAGCTAGATTTTTTTTTTATAACTTACTGCAGCTTCTACAACAGTACTTGTTGTTTTCTTTTCATACTTTTATGTTATAGAGATGGTTTCTTTCCTTGAGTCTCATGAATCAGCAACCTCAGCTAGCTTCAGATTATTCTTCTGCAGCTTACCCACCTATTTCAGCTTTCATAAAATTGAATAAAGGTGGGTCTTTGCTCTGTATTTTGATTTTTTAAAAAATTTTGTATTTTTATTGAATTGGGTTTTTGTGGCAGGTTTGATCTTCTAAACAGGCCACTAAAACTTTCTCCAACTCAGCATAGGGCTATTTTGCTTTCTTATCATTTGTGTGTTCACTGGAATTGCACTTTTAATTTCCTTCAAAAATTTTTCCTTTGCATTCAAAAACTAAATGTTCTGCACAAGAGTTATCTTTTGTCCTATTTCAGTTTTGGCATGCTTTCCTCACTAAGTTTAATCATTTCTAGCTTTTGATTTCAAATGAGAGATATGGAACTCTTTTCACTTGAACATTTAGAGTATTGTAGGATTATTAGTTGGCCTAATTTTAATATTGTGTTTCAAGGAATAGGGAGGCCTGAGAAAAGGGAGAGAGATGGAGAAATGGCCCTCTGATGGAGCAATTAGGACACACACAACATTTATTGGTTAAGTTCACTGTCTATATGGGCATGGTTCATGATGTCCTAAAGCCATTACAACAGTAACATCAAAGATTACTGATCACAGATCATCATAACAGATATAATAATAATGCAAAAGTTTCAAATACTGTGAGAGTTATCAAAATGTGACAGAGACATGAAGTGAGCATATGCTGTTAGAAAAATGGTGCCGATAGACTTGTTTGACTCAGGATTGCCCTAAATCTTCAATTTGTGAAAGCCGTAATATCTGCAAAACACAACAAAGTGAACTTCAATAAAATGAGGTATGCCTGTATTTTTATTCAGAAATTTTAAAGAAATTTTTATTGCTTATTTAAGGTTGGATTTAGGTCTGATGTGTATTCTTTAAAAAAAATGTGAAGGTTTTGCTTTTGATATATATTTAACTCTTTAATCCATCTGGAGTTAATTTTATGTAAGCTATGTGGTAAGGGCATAATTTCATTTGTGCCCCCTTACCACTAACTACTTTTTCTAGCTTATATTTACTATATTGATCTACCATGATACCTCTGACATTATTAATATTCCTTCTGTATGTGGGTCTGTTTTGGGGGGTCTCTGGTCTCTTGTACTGGTAAGTTTATCTGTCTCTATGTCTATTCTATATTTACTTAATTACTATCACTTTACTATAAAGCTTACTGTATTGTAGGAAGTCCCTATTTCATTTTTTTAAAATAAACATAGATTGGTGATGTTTAGCTGTTTGCTTTTCCATATAGTTTTAGAAACAACATAGCAAATTTCATGAAAATTACTACTGCAATTTTAATTGCAGTTACAACAAATTTATGAGTCAACTGAAGAGAATTGACACCTGTTTATCATTTTCTTATGCATGAATATGCATTATCTCTGCACTTATTTAGGTCTTAGGTAACTTCTCTCAGTAAAACATCATTTTCTTCATGATTGTGCATCTTTTTTTCAGATATATTATTTGATACTTTGTTGTTTTTGTTAATAATGTATGTGGTATTATTTTAAATTGTATTATGTATGTTTTTCTTGTTGTATAAAAATACACTTGACCTTTACACATTGATTTTATTTTCAGAAATCTTGCTGACATGTATTATTATATATAAGGATTTCTAAAGTTTCTTCTGAATTTTCTATTTAAATAGTTATATTATCTGCAAGAAGATACATTTATATATATATTTTTTTATCTTTTATTTTGCTAAATAGGCTCTATAGCAAAATGTATAGAAGTGATGATAACTGGCCTACTTGTATTATAACACTTCCCCTAAAATCATGCCCATTGTGATAGTTGTTTTTTTTTTCTCCCAAGAGCAAAATTCCAGAGAGCAGTATGCCCATAGAGAATTTTAGTACACAACCAGCAAAACCACATGTGATAGTCCTAGATATTCTTCATGAGATCAAGGAATTACTCTTTTATTTTTATTTATTTAAATATGTATGTGGGTGTTAAATTATTTGCATTCGTTTAATTTAAAAATTTAACTTAATCTGTTAATCTGGTGAAGAGCATTTGCTGATTTTCTAAAATCAAACTCTCCTTGCATTCTGGGGATAAACTAAGTCAGCCCTCGTTTATTACCATTTCCCCACACCCCCCCCTCCCGCCACTCATTTCTCCCTAACACATATCGCTGATTTCAGATTGCTCTTGTTAGGCATTTTTTTTTTCTTTTTAACCAATTTTTATGAGTAAATAAGCTTGGAAATTTCCTCTTCAGTTCTCACCTCATAGAATAATTGGGAAATATTTCTAGTTTGTTCTCTAGGAAAGCTTATAGAGGACTGGAATCTCATCTTGGTGTTTTCTTTATAGGAAGATTTTAATTACTGCCTCAAATGCATTTATAATTATAGCACTATTTAGGTTTTCTATGTATTCTTGGGTTAGTTTTTAATTTTTTTATTAATTTAACCACTTCATTTAAACTTTCAAGTATATTTGACCAGAATTGTTGATCATAATATTGTCTTTTTAATCTCTTATATCAGTATGTTCCCCTTTTAACCATAATATTCTTCATTTATACTTTATCTTTTTTGACCAGTCTCATACAGATTTACTTTTAAATATATATTTTTTTGTTAATCTTTCCTAATATATTATTGTTGTCTATCTCATTCATTTCTGATTATAGACTATTTCATTTTCTCAAATTCCTTCATATTTATTATGTTTATCCTCTTCTTGAACTGGACAGATTATTAATTATTAGTGGTTTTTTTTATTACTACCAGCACTTAAAAAGACTATAATTTTCCTTTGTATCTCAATTTACACCTCTTGTTTTTATATATGATATTTTCTTATTCATTCAGTTTTAAGTATGTGTAAACATTCATTATGACATTTTGTGTAACACATAGGTTATTTAGAAATGTGTTTTCTAATTTTCAAACACTCAGGATATTAAAGTTTTCAACGTTTTCATGACTTCCTAACAAAATTGCTTTGTGGTTAGAGTATGGGGTCTTTTTAAATCTATTTTTCTGATATTTATTGAGACTATCCTTGTGTTCTCCTACTTGGTCAATTTTAGGCACTTTTCATGAGTTCTTAAAAAGAATGTGTATTTTTAAATAAGTATATGCAGAATTTTAAATACATCTATAAGATAAATTGTTTTATTTGTGTTATTTAAATCTTCCTTATCTTTGCTGACTTGCTTATATGCTTAACTCATCAATAATCGAGGGTTGTATAGATTTTCTCACAATGCTGGTGGTTCTATTGATTTTTCCCAGTAGTCTTACCAAGTTTTGTTTTACATACTTTAAGACTCTTGTATTAAGTGCAAAAGTGTTTAGAACTGTATTTTTCTGGTGACTGGCATTTCTAGTACAATTAGTAAACATACCCCAATTTTTTTTGTCCTAAGATCTATTTTACTCAAAACTAAAATGGATAGGCCAAGAATTTTTTTCTTAATATTTGCCTAATATATACCTCTTTTAGTTTTTTATTAAATTATTTTTATACTTTTATATATTTCGTATAAACAATATATAGTTAGGTTTCTAAAAATGAAACCTGAAAAATACTATGTTTTATCTGGTGAGCTTACATATATGCTAATTATTGATATAAATGTATTTGTTTCAACCTTCTTTTTTCAGATTTATATTTTTTCAGATTATTATAATTTTTTCCCACCTATTCTTTTATTGTAAGGAATGACTGATATTTTTGGTTCCCCTTTCTCCCATTTTTTAATTGCACTAGTTTAAAATTTATAACTCCATTTTTATGCCTTGTTTGTGGTTAATCTTGAAATTTTATAAAGAATCTTTAACTTGACAAAGTCCAAAGTAAAATTTGTAAAAATAGACATCCCTACATAAACAGTAAGTTTTTAGAAAGTTTTAGCTTCAATATTTAGTGCTTAATTATTTAGCCTCACAAATTAAACACTATTTGCTGATACAGAAAATGTTATTTATATTTGCTACTTTAAATGGCTTATTTAGAGTGCCTTTAGAGCAGGTCTGTTGGGTATTTTCTCCTAGTTTTTATTTAACTGTAATCATCTTTGCTTTACCCCAGGGGGCTCTGCTGAGAACAAGATTATAGAAGGACAAACATGGTAGTTAGTAGGTGAATAGTTAAGGTGCTCTTGTAATAATCCAGGCAAGGGAAGATGGTGGACTGCATAGACCAGTAGCAGTGGAGCTGGTGAGGAGTACTAGATGTATTTTCAAGATTTAGCCAACAATATTTCCTGATTGGATGTAAAGTATGAGAGAAAGAGGAGTCACGTTTGAGAAGGAGTCAAGGGCTTGAGAAACTGGAAAGATGGATCTGCTATATAGCTAAGATGAGGAATCGTAAGTGAGGCACATTTGGGAGCGAATAGGATTTTAGTATTGGATATGTTCATGTCATACTTGTTAGGCAAAATGGACATTTTAAATATGTGAGTCCAGAGTTCAGGAAAGAATTCTGTATTTGTCAGTCATTTACATATCTAAAGCAATGAAACTATATGAGCTTTCCATGTAGAGTCAGTACATAGAAAAGGATCAAGAGCTGATCCCTGGAATACTCCAATGATAAGAAACACGAAATAAGCAAAAAGAAAAGGTGCATCCAGTGAGGTAGAAGGGAAAACAGCAGTATGATATTCTTGAGTTTCAAGCGAAGAAGGTGTTCAAAGGACAAAGAGTTAATTATCTGTGTCTCATGCATGTGGAGGACAGAAAAGTAACCACTGATTTGACAACATGAAGATAGCTACTGGTGACCTTGACTCAAGCAGCTTTGGTTGAAAGACGGCAGTTAGAGACTGATGGAATTAAATGGTGTAGAATATCTGGAAACAGGAGATTTCAAGGAAATTGTATTTAAACTGAAGACAAAATTGGAGATAACTCATTTAAGAAATTTTCTGCTAAAAGGGAGAAAAGTGGATCAGCATCTGGTAGATAAGGAGGGTAGAGACAAACTCTGCTGCGAGCTAACCAGTACTGTCATCACTAGCCACGAGTGATGACTGAGCACTTGAAATGTGAATAGTTGAAATTAAGATGTTCTGTAAGCAGGATATATGGATCAGACTTTAAAGACTTACCAAAAGCCCATAAAATATCTCAGAACTTTTAAAATGTTTACTACATTTTAAGATGATAATATTTTGGATCTATTATACTAAAACTCTATTATTAAAATGAGTTTCACCCACTTGTGAATGTTTTTTAAATGTGTATATCAGAAAGTTTAAAATGACATATGGCTTGCCTTATATTTCTATCAGACAGTACTTGTCTGGGCAATCATATCATCTAAGCAACCTCTCTATACCCAAGGGCTTGAGGTGGTAGGGGCAAAAGTAAGAAATTCCTATGTACTAAGAATTTAGACACTTAATGATAATTAAGCAATCCTATTTAAAAATATTCTTTTCTGGGACCCCATAATATTGATTTATAAATGAAAACCTTCAGAATAGTGACAATATTTGAAGTAAAGCTAACAACACAGAAATAAAAAAATGAAAAGGGCTACCTCTCAGACCCTAGGGAATACTTGTTTTGAAACTATGAACAGAATTTCAGAGGCTGTAATGAGTTAATTTTCTCAAAGCTCTCATAGAAATTAGTAGAACTTGACAGTGTTAGTTGCTACACAATTTTATAAATATTGGGTCCCTTTGAATATATTATTGCATATATATATGCAACAGCTAATAAGCTTCTATTTTTTCTGTCATTGATATTTTGAAATTAATGTTATTTTATGGTACTTGAAGCATGGAAGTGATGCAAGTTTTACTAAAAACTGCTTCATCTAGTTATTACTGGCTATCTGTATTCTTACTGAATACTTGCTAAAGTTATGGCTTCATCTCATCCACAGTAATTCTATAATTACAGTGTTAAGAATGGAGGAAACCAGCTGTGTTTTGGTTTCATTGAACATCTCAAACTGTTATTCAAGCATTTGGAGTAAAATAAAATCTAAAATGCATTTTGACAAGGACATTTTATGTTTATTTTTAGACCCAAGTACATTTCAGAAGGAATTTAATTCATAAATTTCTGATTTATATACAATCAACTGATCAAAGCTTTGGGTAAGAAGTGTACAATTTTAAAGATGCTAAGTCACCATTAATAAGGTATCTTTGCCCAGTTCTTTTTCCCCATTCTCCTATAGAAAGTCATTTTGGAAAACAAACATAATTTTAAGCCATTTGACATGATACTCAAAATCTACAATGTTGTATTTAATGTGGAGAGATTCCATAGTATTGTAAAAACATTTGGAGAGCTGAGTTATCATTATTAATTATAAAAAATTAAGAAGCCTAGTAATAAAAACCTCTGATTTTGTGTAATACTCCTTTTCATTGACAACATTAAACAGTAATTAACTATTTGCTGACTACATCAGCTACTGCTTTCAATTTACCTAAGACAGGCGACAGCAATCACAAAGCCTAGCATAGCATAGCTGCTTAATAATTAACTTTCAAAATAGTTAATGAACAAATGGTGAATGAATGACTGAAGATATTAAACTTAACTGGAAAGTATCATAGACTTTTGCTACTATATTTATTTTAAATTTCATTTACTAGGACGCTATGTAGACAAAACAACACACTAATCCCTTGATAATTTTTTATTTATAATTGCAGGTCTAAAACAAAATATATTCATATAAACTGAAAAATATGGATATAGACTTAGTTATTAACTAATGAGATATTAATTAATGTTTTACATTCATAGAAATATTATACATCTATATGCAGTATATAATTAGCATAATCTGCAAAGTCACTTATATATGTGTATTTCATATGTACTACACTATATATAATATGCATATATTATATACACATAGCATGTAATATGTAATGTTAGCATTTTATATGCTATATATTATCGTATACATTACGGGATATGTTATATAACTATATGTGGACATATCTTCTTACACTATTTCATTTTATCTTCACAATGATACTATGAGGTATTAATCTGATTTTCTAGAGATAGATTCAGAAGGCTGTTACCCTGAGTTCGCAAATAATTAACTATATCAGCAAAATCTGAAGTCTATTTTCAAGTAGTTTCAAGATGACATGTTATTGTAATGTATTGCTTTTCTTGCTCTCTTTGACTGTATTCAAAAACATACCTTCTTTTGACCTGATCAAGATTTTTACCACAGGATTGTATAGTAGCAGGATTTACTCAACACAAGGGATAGGGTAACGGGACTTCATGTAAGACTCCAGAAATCTTGCCAGGCCAAATTCTAGAAACCACTCATCTAGAATATTTTCCCTGGCAGTCAGCTTTATTGGATATTCTCCTTCCATCTCTCTTCAGTCTTTCTTCAATTGCAAGAAGTTATCATTATATTACTGTTGTAACAGATTATTGTCTTTCAATTTCCTTGTACTTAGAATTAATAATGTGATGGAAAGAAATAGTAAAATCTATAAACAGTTTCAGAACAGGTGCATTTCATTTTGCTTTGTTTGTGTCAAGGAGTAGGAAATAAGCAATTTTGGGTATTCTTTACGTCTTTTTACTCAAGACTTGCTATCATGATTGTCAATGAACTCCCAGAGTAGTGGACTGTTAGCAGAAATCTGCGCTGTCTGATCTGTTTTATAAGTTGGAAGGCATGGAGGTTAGATATTTACAGAAAAAAATTTCCTTCTTTTCCTATATAGTTTGTGAATTACGCACTTAAGGGTTATTGAAAGGCTCAATTTATTTTAAGTTTTCACTACAATTCATCAAAACTTCAGTTCTTTTCTTAATTCATTACAACACATTGTTCTTTGTTGAGAATGTGCCCAGAGACGTGCATTGTATGCGTTTTCTTAAATTAGAAAATAAAGAGTGAGTTCTGTGAAGTGAACAGATGCCATAATTCTATATTTATCACCAGACTGTGAACTCATCTCTTTTTGAGAATGACTATAACCTTAGTTCCCATTTTAAATGATATTTTGCTGGCAGGTTTGTACATGCCATCTGAATTTTATGTACACATGTGAAGCATGGCCTAAGGTTCTGTTACCAAAAATAAATGATTCAGGAAAATGATCAGTTTCTGATACTGTCAGCAACCAAATTGGTTTTCTGTCTGCATAGGAGAATAAGTAATGCTGTTCTATTTGACGTCTCTCCTTACAACTGAGATTCTGTTAATTTACTGAAGGCTAAATGTTCAAGACAAATGTTCTCCGTTACTTCCACTGAATCGCAATTTAGATTAACTTCCATAGTAGGTAAAATGTGTCTTGGTTTTGTACTGTAAACTGTTCACAATTCCTCTGTCAACTTTTGCAAGTACATAAGCAATGATCTGTTTTTTTAAGGTTTCCTCAGTAGCCCTAAAAGGGAGCCACACCCATCTCTCACCTACCTGAGCCTATCCATGTAACAAACTCACCCACACAGGAAATTAATCCAGCTCACACTGGCAATACACACTAATTGTGCAGTTTTTCTTTTTTTAATAAACATTTCCATGTGCTGTTTTGGTTTGCAGCTGGGAACTGCCCAACCACACACAGAGCTAAGCTAAACTAACCTTTCCACTCAACTCACCAAAAAGGACAACTTTGCCTAGGCAGATGGTGATGTGCACTGCTGTGTGCAATGCATTTCCATGTCACTGGGCATTCTGAACTTTTCAGAAGCAATTTCAAATATATTTTAAAAGAAAATGTGATGTGAAGGGCTGTGCGCTCAGTGTGTGCTTTAGGCAGACACACCTCTTTTTTTCCCCTGATTCAAGAACTAAGTTAGGTAAAGGAAACCAAGTTACAATATTTTGCATTTTGTGTGCAGAGAGTGGGAGGATAAATCTTAGCCTAATTAGACCAAGAGTTTTAGTGAGTTTCCACCTATATCAATGACAATAATTTGTGAAATAAGAAAACGTGGCAAAACTGTCTCCTAAAAAAATTAGTTTACCATCATATTACGTATATATCAATCAGAAAATAAGTTTTTATAAAATCACTAGACAAAGTCAAGATTTACTGTTTCTAGTTCTGTCTCTGCCATTTTTCAGCCACTTAATTTTTCTGGACTCTGGTTCTGTTGTATAACATAAAGTACTCAATTTATATTAGCACTTCTGAAAGTAAACTTCTTGGATCCTACCTCTTCAAGATCCACAGCAGAGAGTTCCCTGATCAACTAATTTCAGGAAACATCAATACTATATTCTCTTGATGTCACATTTATTAATTCATGAAGAAATTTACATTTGAAAGACTTCGAGAAGTACAGCAGTAAAGAAACCAAGTAACTTTGTTTAACTCAGTGTTTCTAATATTTTTTTAAACCATGAAACAATGATAGTAGGAGATATACTTTGGGGATCACAGTTTAGCTAACTCCTAAAGTCCTGTTGTTTTAAATTTTATGAATATTTACACTTCACTGATAAGTATGCTAGTAACATTTATTGAAAATCCAACGTTTTAAATCATTATAACATTCTTTTTTATATTTTATCATTTTAATTTCACTATTTCATGCATTTAATATCTCATATCTCAGAAATGAATGAAAATGCTACTGAGATAATTAACAAGCTCTGGTCTTTAAAGTCCATGATCATGTTCTTTATTGTCATAAAACTTATTTTCAGTCTTATTTCAGTTGATTTTTTAATTAATTTATTATTTTAAACTCTATACCTTACAACCACTATATATATCATTAATTTTATTATTTTATTCTTGTCAAAAGAACTTAAAGTCCAGTCAAAGCTAGAACTCAAAGTTCTAACCTGTCAAATTTTATCCTTAAATGTCAAAGAAACTTGGTAGTCCAGTCAAAGTTAGAACTCCGTGTTCTAACCTGTCAAAGTTAGAACTCAAAGTTCAAATTTATTTTTCTCTGGCTCAACTTACAGGCTTGTATACCATCCAAATCTAAACACTTTAAAAGAAAGTAATAGATGATTTCTATTTAACATTTCAGGCAATGCATTATAATGTTTGTGTTCTTGAACAAAGTTTACAGTAGAGATAGTAAAGTTTTGGGGTAAGGTACAATAAATTCATGAAATACTGTGGGATGTAACTGGTGTGGCTTAAGAACAGTACTCTCTATACTTACATGATAAGAAAAAGAAAAGTATTTGGACACTCAGGTCACACCAAATGTCATATAACCTTGTTACTTGAAATGATTCTGGCAATAGTTTGGCAGTTGGACCACTGTGGGTGCCATATGTCCAGTGGTCTCACAGAGCTGAGATGTTGCCTGCTGAATCAGTTTCATTACTGTAATCCTTACTCTGCTAGATAGCCTCCCCCACATTCTTTACCTCTTATGCTATTTCAGCCTCTTTGTCCTACTCTGCACATCATCCCCAGAATTAACATGTAACTATTTCAGAATGAATAATGAGGAGACAGGGAATACCTATAGTACTCTTCATGAATGTTTCAGAAAATACCTATTGTTCATTTAAGAGACAAAAATTGCCTCATATGTTAGTATTTTTAAAAGTAATACTAATTCTAAGCTGCCCTGAACATCTCAATAATATGAAGAGCTAACATTTGTTAAGTACTTACTATGTCCTGGATAAAATGCTAATCATGATCATGATTAAATCTGGGTCCAGGGTTCTCAAGTCCATTATACTATTCTCTATATTTTTGTATACATTCAAACATTTATATAATATGAATTAAAAATGACATGAGGTCAAATGTACTCAGGAGAGCATACAGAGACTTATTATAGAATAAGAAATTCAAGGACTAAATAAAGCATTTACACAAAGAATTTGGAAAAAGAACAGAAACAGAAGGAATACTTTTTTAAATGAAATCATTCGTCAAAATGAAAACAATTTTGAAAATTAAAAAATATACATAAAACTATTTGAAAAAAATTTTACTTCATTGCTAGTCAAATAGTAAGTAAAACATAACTTTAAAACACTATGATTAGAAGGAACATGTCCCCTAGAGGGTTTTCGAAAGTCTTGAAAGTTATATAAACTAAACAATTACATTTGAGAATTTTGTATAAAATATAAATTTCCAAGCTTAACAAAAGCAAGTTGGAAACCTGAACAAATCAAAGTTCATGAAAACTATTTTAAAGTGTTAAAAAGACCCTTCAAACAGAAAACTGAAAAGGGGCCAGTTTACCTTACATTTTAAAAGTATCATAAAATTGCATTAAATAAAAATGTATGGAATAGGAAACAGAAATAGATCAATTAGAACTTAATAAGAAATCCAATAGACACTCATGTTTAAGTAAATATTTAGTTGCTTTTTTTTTTTTTTTAACAATAATGGCATTCATTTGGGTTTGGAAAAGATTAGTTGTTTGATGAATTCTTTAGGTATTCAATTAGTTTGATAACTCACTGTTTCCTGATGTATGCTATTGAACACCAATTCTAGATCATATTAACGGGCATCAGGTGAAGTAAAAGATTTCAAGGTTCAAAGAAGACTATTCATCACAGAAAGTAAAACAGCCAAAAATATGCTTTAAAAAGTTAATCTTCCCTGCTCAAAAAATGCAAATAAAACAATATACTTCCTTTTAACTCTGCAACTGGCAAATAATTAAAATGTTATTAAATACAATATTGCTGACTATTAAGATACATGTCATATACTGCTGATAGGTGCAAATTTTTCTGACATGAAAATTGACAATAGATACCAAAAGTCTTAAAAAATATTATGATGTTTAATTCAGAAATTCTACTTCTAGGAATTTATACTTAAGAGCATAATATATTGAAAAATGCTTCTCACAGCTTTATCCACTGAAATATCAGAAGCAACCTCAATGTTTTACAATATGGAATTGTGGCAGGCTTTTATGCTGATATAGTTTATTTTCTTGGAAATCGTTTTTTGATGATATGTTATTACATATAATGTCTGAGAAAATATGTTTCTAGATAAACCTTTAGAGGAAGTTTCTTTTCAAATACTTTATCTACTCTAGGAAAAAGGGGGTGAGGCTCATCAGAAATAAATGTTTATCTGTGCAAGGATGCAACTGTATGTGGCTATTTAAAAATGACATCATAGAAGAGTTGTTTCTCAGGTGTGGTCCTTAGAATTTTAGGGATTCTATGCGGACACATGGAGGTCATCTAGGAGGAGGGCAAGAGAGCTCTGGACCTTCCATTTACCTCCTTATTCAAAAAGGCATTCTAATGTTTCTGTTTAATATTCATTTTTCTGATATAGGTTTAGATGGTTAAAACGACATTGACAAAAACAATGAAAAATGTTCATTAAATGCCAGGAAAATTTTGAAGGACTTTAAAATGGAGGAAATACAAATGATTGAGTGTCCTATCTAGTCGCACCTGCCTGATTATATCTGCTTTTCATGGTCTTTGAGCTATTTAACAACTCTGGAAGCTGTAGAAAACTGATAATGGAAATTATTCTGGTCCCTAGAAATACAAATTAAGTGGTTCTTCGTAGAATGCAATTGATTAGGACATTTTGCATCTATTTGAAAGTGCACTTTAACACTCCTTACTTGTGTATGTATGTATGTGTGGTTCTCTGAATTTTCCTTTGAACTGGCTATATCACCTCATTAGTTCCTCACTAGTGATTGAGTAAAATAAATTCACTGATGTACTTGTTTTATGTACATATGAGCGTCATAACTTTGTCTTTTTAAAAAAATTTTTAGTATATGTTTGTATAATTTTCTAGTAAATTTTAATTTGAATATAATTTGCTTGCCTAAAACACATTTGAAAAAACAATGGGAACAATTGAATTACTTGCAACCTATTTACAAAACAAGTTAAATGAAAAAGTAGGTCATAAAACAGAATGCATGGTATTACCTCATTTTGGGCTTATATTTTATACAAATTTATGAGAATATCTCTCATCTGTCTCCTGGATGCTGCTTTGGGCTTTTCAAACAGTTAACTTCTGTGTTTTTGTAGCAAATCTCCTTGACTGACTTCATATTGAGTGTGCATAGAAGCTTTCCCTTAAAATTTTCAAAACTCAACTAACATTAAAGATTAATAAAATGTTATTGAAGGCCTTGAGGAAAAGAGTGGATGTAAAATGCAAAGAAAAGGAGACAAGTCTAAAATGCTAAGTATTCTGTATCATTCTTGTCCACCAAGAATGATGCTCCAGAGATGACCATCATTCATCATGGCCTTTTGTATTCTAAGCTGTGTCCTGATGCAAAGTTGAGGAAGCTGTCCTACTTTCAGTAATCTAAAATGAGAAAATGCTGCTGTGTTAGGCCGTTCTTGCATTGCTATAAAGAAGTACCTCAGATTGGGTGATATGATTTAACTGTGTCCCCACCCAAATCTCAAATTAAACTGTATTTCCCAGAATTCCCACTTGTTGGGGGAGGGACATGGGGGGGATAATCGAATCATGGCAGCCGGTCTTTCCCGTGCTATTCTTGTGATAGTGAATCCATCTCACAAGATCTGATGGGTTTATCAGGGGTTTCCACTTTTGCTTCTTCCTCATTTTCTCCTGCTGCCACCATGTAAGAAGTACTTTTCACATCCTTCCAGGATTCTAAGGCCTCCCCAGCCATGTGAAACTGTAAGTTCAATTAAACCTCTTTTTCTTCCCAGTCTCCCATATGTCTTTATAAGCAGCATGACAGTGGACTAATACACTTGGTAATTTATATAAAAAAGAGGTTCAATTGGTTCACAGCTCTGCAGACTGTATAAGTAGGAAGCACATTGATGGCACATTTTCAGCATCTGGGGAGGCTTTAGGGAGCTTACAATTATGGCAGAAGGAAAAGTGGGAGAAAGCATGTCATATGGCAGGAGGGAAAACAAGTGAGAAAGTGACACATACTTTTAAACAACCAGATCTCATGAGAAATCACTTACTGTCATGAGGACAGCACCAAGCCATGAGGAATCTGTGCCATGATCCAATCCCCTCCCACCAGGCCCCACTTTTGACATTTGGGATTACATTTCAACGTGAGATTCGGTAGGGACATAGATCAAAACCATATCAGTTGCCTTCATAATAATCTCAACACAAAACCAATTTTGTCTCTAAAAAACAAGTTACTTAACATTTCACTTAGAAGCGTCTACATTTAGATTCCCTTATCCCTAGGATATTAGAATGAGGCCAACCATATATCTTCCTGTCTAATCTCTCCCAGAACCAGGGGAGATACAGCCTAAAACACCAAGTCCACCTTTTGCTCTAAGAAGAAACAATTTCTGGACTCCCCAAATGGAATACTTTATAATGTCTAATCTCCACACACCACATTTAGCACCAAGGTAGAAATTTTTGACAGCGTAAAAAACAGCAGCTTCACAAGGTTACATATATTTTCCCTATTTTCCTCTAGCCAATAATAATAGTAATAACAATGAATAATAAGAAAGGAACAGCAAGTACTATATTGATATAATGATTGTAATACCAAAGAAGAATTTAATAAGATAAAAGTAAAAAAGTCTATATTAAGGATTTGAGTGATGCTGTCAAGGTCTCCATTTTAACAAAACATGATATTTAGTGAAAACTAATTAGTTTTTATTATATTTTATAGTAATTTTATTACCCATAAAAGTACAAGGCTTGACTACCAGACCATCTGATGGGCAACTCAATTGAATAAATTCACAAATAAAGATAAAACACACATTCATTTATTAGTATTTGGTTTTCTAGCCAAATTATCTTCCAGACAGTTTTTGTCTTAGACCTTGAAGAGAAAGTGCAGTGAGACTCCCAGGGTGATGGTTGTTACTGAGCTCATCAGATTAGATATGGCATAGACAGTATGTATCCAACTAAATTTTGCTAACATATTGGAGATTTCATTAAAATGCTTTGATGTGTTGATATCTTAACATATTTTGAAGCCATAGAATCACACATACACACACCTACACACAAACAAACTCTTTTTTTAACTGCTTTGTAGTGTCTGTCTAATTTATTATTATTATCATTATTTATTGTGGCACAGTGGTCCCAAAGTCGGGTTTAATCCTTTCAAATCTCCTTAAGTGCTCTGACTGGCAGTAGACAATTATTGGTTTTCTTGGTCATATAACTCATCTTTCTCAATTCAAATGCACAATAATTTAATTATTTTCTTTATTGTGTGAGTTTCCTTTATAATTTGCTTGATGGACAGGTTAGAAATATTTAGCATATCCCACTGAGAAGATACAGCCTCTGGAAAACCACTGCCAGAGATGACCTGTTACTCAGAAGCACTGTACTCTGGAAAAACTGAAGGGTCTGGAGCAATGCTGAGAAATAAAGTCTTTTGGTTCTAAGTATCACTTTAAATTAATAGAGCATTAATCAAATTAAATCAGCAGCAGATTTACACAGTAAAGAATTTAGCCAGAGTTTTGTTTCTTTTTAATCTTAAGAAAAAAAGTAATTTGAGTTTTTGAAGAATTATATGAGCAGTTTAAGTTTTGGTCTTTGTCCAGGGATGGCTAACATAATGTCAAATTTTGTTATTCTTATTTTTAAAATTGAACTATAGAAAATGATAATTTGGTGCAATAATATAAGATGATTCAGTATGTATTAAGTATGTATTAAGATTTCCTTACATATCTGATTTCTATTTGTCTTATTTCTTTCCTGGTGAAAGACACAGTGTGTGTGTGTGTGTGTGTGTGTGTGTGTGTGTGTGTGTGTGTGTGTGTGTGTGTGTGTGAGAGAGAGTTACTATGAGGTAACTAGTTCTAAGCATAGTGCTTTTCATCACACTAGTATTTATTCATGCAACCTGTTTTTTAAAGCTTCTCTAACCTTAGACTACTCTTTTTTCACTCCAGAAAGATGTCTAAATATTTAGAGTTTAAAAAGTGTTTAACTAAGATGTTAGGTAGTTACTCCAGTTTTCTCAAAACCTTTTAAAATTTAGAAACTTCTTTGTTATACAAACAATAAGAATTGTTTGAAGTTTAGTAGAGATAAGAAAAACGATTACACATTAGGAACACAAAATAATTGAAGGATTCAAGGCATTTACAATTCTTTGTAATCAAAAACTGCATTTCTTATCCTGATGAACTCCCTGTTCTCCTGTTTTATCACATATTGCTATTAGATTGCCTTCTTTTAAGTTGGGATGATACACACAAATGTAAAATAGGGAGTGCAGATTATGCTGATAACTTAATTCAATTGTAAAATACTTTCTCAGTCTTTATTTTGTACCTTTTTCTTTGTAATTATTTACTTGATGAAACATTTGGAAAGCAACTGTTTTGAAAAATATTGCCAAACTGGTGTAAGAGTACTATTTTGGAAAGTATTAGGCTTAAGTACTAGTTTTTTGTGCTGCTACAAAGTGAAACCCTCGGTAGGAAATACATTTGATTTATTTTTTCCTATAATGAATTCTTGCATCTAAAAGACAACCTGTATATAAACAATGCATTCTTCATAGTTGGTCCTACCACAGAAATAAAAATGTGTGTATTATTCTATCATAGACTTATAAGAGTATGTGCTAACAAAAAAACGTGCACTGTATTTATTACACATGCACATAAGGCTAGCACTGAGGGATTCAGTCTTACTCTCTAACAGTCTGGATTTACTATTTTTTTTTTTTTTTTTTTGAGACGGAGTCTCGTTTTGCCTCCCAGGCTGGAAGGCAGTGGCATTATCTCGGCTCACTGCATTTTCTGCCTCCTGGGTTTAAGCAATTCTCCTGCCTGCCTCAGCCTCCCGAGTAGCTGAGATTACGGGCACCCACCATCATGCCTGGCTAATATTTCTATTTTTCGTAGAGACAGAGTTTCACCATGTTAGCCAGCCTGGTCTCCAACTCCTGACCTCAGGTGATCCACCCGCCTTGGCCTCCCAAAATGCTGGGATTGCAGGTGCGAGCCACTATGCCTGGCCCTGGATTTAAAATTGAAGTACACATGTGTTGTGTGTATCATAGTCATTATTCGCTCACTGTTGATAGCAGAACATTGTCCTGAGAGACAATGCACTCTCCACCCATATCCACAACTTTGCTTTCTGGGTTACTAATTACTGAATCAGAAAGGGTCACCAGAAGCTGCTGCATTCTCAGTGAGTACAGTATGTTAGTTAATCCCCTTTTATTCTCTTCAATAAGGCTTATTATGACAACAGAAATTAATAGTAAAACTAAGACTGCCAAAATTATGATGTCGTTCAAAAGGCATCTTTCATTTTATTTTTCCATTAATAACTATCAAACGTTCTTAAAATGGGCCTAACTACACACACATAAACAGCATTTTAAATCATGAAAACCTTGTGGTTTTCCATGTTGGAGATTTGTCACCTAGTACTTAAGTTGATAATACAAAAGATGCTAAATACAGAATTCTGGTTTAGTTCTCTACAACTTAATTTTCTTCTTCATCAGCCTTCAAGTAGATAGTGCCTGGACAAGATAGAGGAGCAAGAAAATCCCAAAACTTGTTGGTTTTCATGCTTCAAGTCTAGTGATAGAAAAAATAACTCTAGTTATGCCTTAGAATTGAGCAAGGGAAGGAGAATAGAAGATTCAGCCAAAAAAACCCAAGTTACTCTCAAAGTACCAAGAAAACAGAGAGATAGAATCAAGCAGGCTAGATGTTAGCTTATTTTCACTATTCACAGTTTGACTCTGGGTTAATCTAAGCTTTTTCTTTTTTTTGACTATGACAACATCCTGGTTTTTAAAAGTATTTCTTCATAAGTTCTACTTTCCATTATGTTGACTACTCTGATTATTCTAGAAGCTATGCCCAGTTTTCCTGTATGCCTTTAAGTTTTCTGAAGAGAAAACACACACAAAGGAAACTGATGTTGGCTACTTGAAATATAGGATAATATTTACAAGGTGTATGGACTAAGCCCCACACCTTAAGAGTATGTTCTCAGAATCCCAAGGCCTATTTTGTTTTGATTTTGCCCAGATGTTTTGTTTCCTATTCCTCTGATATGATCTTTGTTAGTTTGCATGGTATTTTCTTCTCTATTTAAAAATAATAATTTGGGGTTCTTTTTATAATCTGGATATCCATGCATCTTCCATTATAGGTGTTAAAATTGTCCTCTCCCCATTTGTGGGTTGCCTTCCTTTAAATTTTTTTTTTTTTTAAATAAATTTGTGGACAAACAATGAGGAAACGATTTCCTATCCAATAAGCGTTGCCGGGAGAACTGGATAGCCATATACAGAAAATTGAAACTGGACACCTTCCTTACACCTTATACAAAATTAACTCAAGATGGATTAAAGACAAGTGTAAAACTCAAAACTATAAAAACTCTAAAAGGAAATCTAAGCAATACCATTCAGGACATAGGTGTGGGCAAAGATTTCATTACAAAAATGCCAAAAGCAATTGCAATAAAAGCAAAAATTGACAAAAGGGATCTAATTAAACTAAACAGCTTCTGTACAGCAAAAGAAAGAAACTATTCTCAGTGCAAACAGACAAGCTACAAAATGGGAGAAAATTTTTGCAATCTATTCATTTGACAAGGGTCTAATATCCGGAGTCAACAAGTCACTTAAACAAATTTACAACAAAAAAACAAACAACTGCACTAATAAATGGGCAAAACGGGAGTGGGGTGAGGGATAAAAGACTACAAATATGGTGCAGTGTATACTGCTTAGGAGAAGGGGGCTCCGAAATTTCACAAATCGTAACTAAAGAAATCACTCGTAACCAAATGCCACTTGTAACCCAATAACTTATGGAAAAACAAAATAAAAAAATTTTAAGAAAACAAAGAAATAGGCAAAGGACATGAATAGACACTTCTCAAAAGAAGACATTTATGTGACCAACAAACATATGGAAAAAAAGCTCAATATCACTGATCATTAGAGAAATGCAAATCAAAACCAGGATGAGATACCATCTCATGTCGGTCAGAATGGTGATTATTTAAAAAGTTGAAACAACAGATGCTGGAGAGATAGATTGCAAAGAAAAAGAAACATTTTTACACTGATGGTGGAAGTGTAAATAAGTTCAACTATTGTGGAAGACAGTGTGTCAATTCCTCAAATATCTTTAGGAAGAAATACCATTTGACCCTGCAATCTCATTACTGGCTATATACCCAAAGGAATATAAATCATTCTATTATAAAGATACATGCATGTGTATATTCATTGCAGCATTATTCACAATAGCAAAGACATGGAATTAACTTAAATATCCATTAATGATAGACTGGCTAAAGAAAATATGGTACATATACACCATGGAATACTATGCAACCATAAAAACAAAGCAGATCATGTCTTCTGCAGGGACATGGATGCAGTTGGAAGCCAATATTCTCAGCAAACTAGTGCAGAAACAGAAAACAATATACTTCATGCTCTCACTTATAAGTGGGAGCTTAAAGATGAGAACACATGGACATATGTGAGGAACAATACATACTGGAGCCTGTTGGAGTGGGTGGGGTGAGGGAGAACATCTGGAAGAGCATGCTGAGCTTAATACCTAGGTGATGAGTTGATCTGTGCAACAAACCACCATGGAACACATTTACCTATGTAAGAAACTGGCACATCCTGCACACATACTCTTAAAGTTAAAATAAAAGTTAAAGACATTTTAAAAAATGTTTAAACAAAACAAAACAACCAAAAGAAATAGGTTTTTGGTTTTCACTGTTAATTCTTCTTTATTCCAATGTTATAATGATATTCTCCTGTATTTCTTTTAAAAACTTCATAAATTTATCTGTTGTATTTAAATCTATAATCCCCATCTGAAATGGATTTTTATGTATTAAGAAAGGCAGTGATTTCATGGTTTCCTCCTCTAGGATATCCAAATGTCCCAGACAAATTATCAAAAAGTCTTCGTCTTCCCCAGTGGCATGCAATGACACTTTTTCTTATACTAAATTTGTTAGTGGGCTGTGCCAGTACAAACAATTTAATTAACTTTAACTTTATAATATGTCAATTATATTTTGCCATCTGGAAGGGTGAGTCTCCTCATCTTTTTCTTCTTCACAGATAGGAGTTTCTTGATTCTTGAGCTTTGATTCTTTCATAAAATTTTTAGATTTAATGTATTAGAAGTCTGATTATAATTACATAGAGTCTATAGACCTATTTGGAGAGAACTGAGAAATTTGCAATATTACCAAAATTTGCAATACTGATTAATCCTATCCCTAGTCCTGGTAAATAGTTCCATTTGTTTAAGACTTTTCTTAAAGGCTGTTAGTAAGGTTTCTAATTCTTCTCTATTAAAATTATTCTTAGATATACATATTTTAGAATTTACATCTTTTATTAAATTATATTTTTTGAATGTTTTCTGGTGTACAGAAACACAATGAACTTTTCCTATTAAATTTTTCCTCAGCAGACTTGCTATTGTAATTATTTTTCCGTGGATTCCTTTGATTTTTTTTTTTTTTGTAAAGGGTCAGCTAGCCTGCATATAACAACTTTTTCTTTTTTGCTTTTCTGTTTTTTTAAATCTCTCTTTCTAGGCCGGGCATGATGGCTCACGCCTGTAAGCCTGGCACTTTGGGAGGCTGAGGTGGGCGGATCACCTGGGTCTAGCTTGGCTAACCCCATGTCTACTAAAAATACAAAGATTAGCCTGGTGTGTTGGTGGGTGCCTGTAATCCCAGATACTTGGAAAGCTAAGGCAGGAGAATCACTTGAACCCGGGAGGTGGAGGTTGCAGTGAGCCAAGATCGTGGCACTATACTCCACCCTGGTCGATAGAAAGAGACTTTGTCTTAAAAACAATAATAAAAATAAATAAATAAAAAATAAAATATCTCCATTTCTTTTTCTTACTGATTCATTTAGCTGGTATTCACTTCAGTTTTAAAGTGATGATGGTAGACATTTTTATCTTGCTCCCAGTCTTAAAGAAAATCACTTTAATTATTCACGTTAAGTAGGAGGATTGCTATAGATTTTTTACTGATACACTGTATAAGTCTTAGAAAGTTGCCTTTCATTTTGAATTCTCTAAACACGTTTTTTATCATGAGAAGATTTGGACTTACTAAAAACATTTTCGGGAGGAATAAGTTTTAGTTATTTAGATATATCACACTGCATGGTGACCACAGTTAATAATAATGTATTGTCTATTTCAAAATTGCTAAAAGAATAGAGTTTCAATGTCCTCACATGAAAAAAGTTGGTGAGGTGATCGGTATGTTGATTGAATCTATCTGCAATATATACGTATATATAGATGGAAACATCACATCATCCCCATAAAATACACAATTATTATTTGTCAACTAAAAATTTTTAAAAAGTAAGTGGAATCATACCACACACATACACACACACACACACACACACACAAACACATTTTCTGAACTGTTGAGGTGATGATATGGTCTTACTCTTTTAATATATTAGCATAGTTTACTTATCAATTTATCATTTATCAATTTTATTATTTTTTTCTTTTTATTTGTTTATTTATTTTTGAGATAGGGTCTCACTCTGTCACCCAGGCTGGAGTGCCCTGACTTGATCTTGGTTCACTGTAACCTCCACCTTCCAGGTTCAAGCAATTCTCTTGCCTCAGCCTCCCGAGCAGCTGGAATTACAAGTCTCTGCCACCATGCAAGGCTAATTTTTGTATTTTTACTAGAAACAGGGTTTCACCATGTTGGGCAGGCTGGTTTTGAATTTCCAACCTCAGGTGATCTGCTGGCCTTGGCCTCCTAGCATGCTGGGATTACACGCATGAGCCATTGTGCCCAGCCAGCAGTTTTCTAATATTTTCAAAACCTACATTTCTAGAAACGCATCTGATTTGTTTGCCTAGATTTTGTTTGCTAATATGTTGTTTAGATGTTTGAATTAAAATGTCATGCGTGAGAATGGCTTATTCTTTTTCTTTATTGTAAAGGCCTATTTTTGCTTTTTTTTTTCAAGTTTGTGCCAGACTGAAAAAAAAAAGGAGGGGAGTCTGTGATAAGTGGCTGCTTTTTCTATGTTTTAAAATTATTTTGTCTAATTTTAGGGTAATTATTTCCTTGAGTGTTTGTTAGTATACTCCTAGAAAACCATGTGGGTCTATGATTTTTTTATGGAATTATGTTAATAGTTATAGGGCAATATAGGTTTTCCATTCTTGAATTAATTGAGTTACACTTAAAATTGTTTTCCACTTTACTATTCAAATTTATTGCTATAAAAATATTAATGATATTTTTATTTTAACTTGATCTCTTATCATCTACAGATAGACATGTTTATTTCTTGTTTGTCACAGATCCAACTTTGGGTTTTTTAATTTTTTCTACTGTATGTTACTGTTCTGTTATTGCTTTATTGTTTTTTCATTTTTACATCCTTAGTTTTATTCTACTGTCCTTTTTCTAACTCACAAATTGAGTAATAATTTTAATAATTTTTCCACTTTTCTTTTTTTCTAAGGAAAATGTTTAAAGCTATAAATTTTCCTTTAAGAATTGTATTAGCAATTATCTCTCAACTTTTAGTATGTGTACTTTGAAACTTTTGTTCAGTTTTGAAGTATTCTGTATATGTTCTACTGTCAATGAGTTCTTATTTGTCTATGAGTCATTTAGGATATTTTTCATTTTTCTTCCTTTTTTTGGTGATTATTTTACTCAACTCAGGAATTAACATCTTGAATCAATTATGAAAATTTAACCATTTAATTTGATCATGGCCTCTCCTTTATTCTTCCTCTTTGTTACAACTAATTTTGTGTATGTTATTTATTTCCAACCTAATTGGATTGTAGCAGATAATGTAATATGAAAAATTCTAATTATTTGATATTTGTTAGGATCTGTTGATGTCTTAGTTCATGGTCACTATTTTTGGGCCTAAAAAGAAAATGTTTTTCTAAGTACAATGCTTACACACACACACACACACACACACACACACACACTCTTTAGATAAACCCCGTTTATTACACTATTGCAGTCTGAGATATCTTCACAAATTATTATTATTATTATTTATTTTGATTTTGATTTTTTGAAACAGGATCTCACTCCATCATCAGGCTCCAGGCTGAAGTGCAGTGGTGTGACCTCGGCTCACTGCAACCTCCGCCTCCTGGGTTCAAGCAATTCTCCTGCCTCAGCCTCCCGAGTAGCTGGGACTACAGGCACCCACCACCACGCCCAGCTAATTTTTTTTGTATTTTTAGTACAGATGGGGTTTCACCATGTTGGCCAGGATGGTCTCTATCTCTTGACCTCGTGAGCTGCCTGCCTCGGCCTCCCACAAATTATTTTTTTTCTTGCTTGGTCTACCATTTTTTAGGAGATCCTTGAGGTATCACCACACTGTCTTCCACAATGGTTGAACTTATTTACACTTCCACCAGCAGTGTAAAAGTGTTTCTTTTTCTTTGCAAGCTCTCCAGCATCTGTTTCAACTTTTTAATAATTGTCATTCTGATCATGCATGAGATGGTACCTCACTGTGGTTTTGACTACAAATATGGTGCACTGTATACTGTTCGGGTGATGGGCACATCAAAATCTCACAAATCACCACTAAAGATCTTACTTATATAGCCAAATACCACCTGTACCCTAGCAACTTATGGAAAAACAACATAAAAAATAAAATAAGAGGCCTGGAGCAGTGGTTCATGCCTGTAATCCCAGCACTTTGGGAGGCCGAGGTGGGTGGATCATGAGGTTGGGAGTTCAAGACCAGACTGGCCAACATGGTGAAACCCTGTCTCTACTAAAAAATACAAAAATTAGCTGATCATGGTGGCTCGTGCCTGTAATCCCAGCTACTTGGGCAGCTGAGGTAGGAGAATTGCTTGAACAGGGACCCAGGAGGCAGAGGTTGCAGTGAGCCAAGATCAAGCTATTGCACTCCAGCCTGGGGTACTCCAACTCAAAAAATAAATAAATAAATAACATAAAATACAATTTAAAAGATATTAAGATAAAAAGAACTGGGCAAAGGACATGAACAGACTTCTCAAAAGAAGACATTTATATGGCCAACAAACATATGAAAAAAAGCTCAGCATCACTGATTATTAGGGAAATGCTTCTATCAAGACAAGACAAGTAAGTTTTCTTGCTATGTATCTGTATTCTTAGTTTTATTTTGGGTTTCCCTTATTCCAAAAGCACACAACTCTTTGTGTTCTTCAGGTTAGTTCAGTGTTTCTGTTAGCTTTTCTGCATTTGGAAGCCTATAGAAGTTGTTTTCCCAGCCTTTTAACACAACCAGTGCTGAAAGTCTCCCAGAACTGGTGAATGATCTCAAGTTACAAGCCACCTTTGGAGCTCAGTTACCTCTATGGATTGCTGCTTTTACCTTATTTTTGTCCTCTTACCTTTCCTTCCTTTTTGTTAATGTAGCAATAAATTAAGAATATTTTAAAAATATTCTGTCACTAGCATCACTTAAGCAAGCAAGCAAGAAAGTAGAAAGAAAACAAAATGAAAATGCCACAGGTAAATTTCCATTCGAAAGAATAACTGAACTAGGCAGAAAAAACAAAATGTTTAAAAGGAAAATGTGTCTGTTTGTCACCCTGATATTCCACCTGTGGAATATCAAGTGATATGGTCTGACTCTGTGTCCCTCCCCAACTCTCAACTTGTAGTTCCCATAAGTTCCCCATGTTGTGGGAGGGAACCAGTGAGAGGTAATTGAATCCTGGGGGTGGGTCTTTCCTATGCTGTTCTCATGATAGCAAATAAGTCTCACAAGAACTGCTGGCATTATAAGGGGAAGTTTCCCTGCACAAGCTCTCTTTCTCTTTGCCTGCCACCATTGATGTAAGAAGTTACTTGCTCCTCCTTGCCTTCTGCCATGATTCTGAGGCCTCCCCAGCCACATGGAACTGTGTGTCCAGCTAAACCTTTCTTTTGTTAACTGTCCACTTTTGAGTATGTCTTTATCAGCAGTGTGAAAATGGACTAATACATCAAGTAACAGTGCTCTGCAATCTGTCCCATTTCATAGTGGAGAAATATTCCTAATAAGATTGGCATTGATCTGTTTATCCTACAATCTTTATTCTACCCACAGAACTCACATCGATTTCCCTTCAGTGTCCTTTTGTCTTGCATTTGAGCATATCTCTGGGAACTGTGGTGTACCCACAGCCACTCTCTGCTGTCAACCCTGTAATGTTGGGATGAGAAGAATGGAGAAAGGGTGGAGAGGGTGGAGGTGGAGGTACTGAAAGAAGAAAATGAGTCACATGTAGGTTATCAACCTTTGTACTATATTTATTATCTAACCTCAGCGTTACCCCCTCCCTCCCCTCCTTCTATCCCATGTTTTCTGAGACCTCTTGCTCCAGGGATTATTCTCTTGCCTACACCTCACTTTGAGTCTATTTTAGCATCTGTAATCTGGCCAGAGGAACACATGCTGCTTTAAAATATTAACACAGTTCTTGTTTCTGTTTTCTTTGATGTCTTATAATTTTTGAGACTGTAGTTATCTACACTGAAATTGGAAAGGAATGTAGAGGAATTTATTTCTGTGGACATTACCTCCCCACCTCCTTCCTATTTTCAGTTTTATTTTTATGGGATGTGTAGTGTTTAATAAATAAATAATCTGCATGGTTTAGTTTGGTTTTTGTATTGTTAATAATTTATTTAAAATTCTAACTAGCAATTTTACATGGTTCAGGTGGCAAGGTTTTCAGGGACTGTAATTTTCCTTATTACTTGAATCAGAAGTCCCCATTAAGTTTTTCTCAAAGAGTATTGACTGTCCCTACAGAGAGTATTGACTCTCCCAAATGTGGTTTTGGAGCCCTTGACTTATATTTATAAGGAACTTAGCAAATGGCAAATGTAGAAAACACCAATGTAGATAATTTAACTGGGTAGTTCTGGTAGCTTTTCCAATTACTTAGAAAGCCATCAGAACTCAGAAAGCCCTTTAGTAGATCCAGTTCTGTGGAAGTGTTACCCTATTTCTGAGGTTCCTGTTAGTAACAGAAATGCCCTGAAGCCAGTTGGGAGCGCAAAGGATGCAGATTTGTCTAATGGCAAGCACTTGTCTGTTTGTTTCTTTTAACAAACATGTTATTAGAAAAGTAAAAAATATTGCATAGGGTTTAATACTTGAACATCAAGTGTATTCATGAACAGTGAGTACTTATCTTCACATAAACAGTTCCAGATGGATGACCCAGACGGCACTCTTCTTGAGGAGGGGTTCCAGCCCCCACCCTCTTGGACCCTCCCCTCCCAGCTGAACTCCATAATTCACGATGGGGAAAGGGTCGAATGTGGCTCCCAGGTGGATTTTTTTCCAGTGTCAAAAATCCCAAGTGATCCCCAGCACCCACCCCTTCCTACCCTTACATTCATGTATCTGCAAGATAGCTGCCTACAACAGGTCAGTAGTGATGCTCCAATCAGAAAAACAAAAGATACGAAACAAACGACAAACAGCACTTGGTCCTTTCAGACCAGTAAGATACACAAACCATGTCCATGACCTCCTGCTTCCCTCCAGCTGCTCTGAGGAGCACATACCCCTTCACCCTGGAGCAGCCGGGCTGCTCTCTGGCTGTCACACTACTGTTAACTGTCAGTAATAAAATTAATAAGGTACATGCTACACACACAACTAGCCGGAAGCCTTGCTGGCCCCTAAACCTTTGTTTCGTGCTGCAGTACTGAGAGGTATGTGTCCCCAGTAAACATCCACCTGCACACAACTCAACAAGCTTCATGGGAAACTGTGTTTCCCCACCTCCACCTTAGGTGGCTGCCTGTTTTCCAACCACAGGAATCAGTCCCTCAGCTCCTGCCTCTAGTCTCCACCCTAAAAGTTCAGTTGTCTCTGCCCTGGGGGCACTGTCGACCCCCACAGGTTGAAGTTCAACACTCCTTAATGAGTAGCTGTTCTGAGCTGTACAGCTTCTTCTTGATGACTCAGAAGCCAGTACTCAGTGTCAGGGACTGGCTGAAGCCAGGGAGGAAGGGCGAGTTGGTGGAGCTGAGATTTGACCCCAGTTGAGCATTTTTGGAACTGTGTATTCATGATCTTATGCAGTAAAGATCAGTTTACCTTGATTTCTTCCTTTACAACAGAGAGTTGTTTCAAGAAACAAATAACATAATAGATTAAAAGCACTTTGGAAAAGGAAAAACTTCCACAGACATGTAAAATAACACAAGATCTGTTCTAATGCAAATGAGGTCCCTTGAGACTATTTAAACCAGTGCAGGTGCCTATGGAGTCCAACCAGCACTGGGGTGACTTTGGGAACTCTGCCGGGCCCACAGCTCCTCCTCAGCAGCAGCCTGGAGTGCCTCCAATTTTGCTTGCTTTTTTGTTGTCCTTCCCTGTGAGCTGGCGGTTGTTAAGCTGGTTAAATTTAGGAGTTAATTACTAAACACCTTAAGAACAATGTAACAATGACTGTTCATTCTCCTGCAAATGGAAGTTTCGTTCTAATGTCCTTTGTTCTCCATTCCTTTGCGACAAACATCTGAAATGATTCACTAACAAGCACTAAGCAACAAGAGCATTTCCAGGGCACTTCTCAGACTGTTCCCTAAAATTATAATCGCCACTCAAAGATTCTAGATTTTGGTTAAAAAGGAGTTTCGGCAAAAACTGTGGTGTGCACTGCGAATATATTCAACCTGCCTATGTAGCCTTGTTTTTAATCTAGTTACTGTGTGCACAGATAGAGAAAGAGACAGAAAGAACATGGTGCTGAGGAAAGGGATGCCTTCCCAATAGAGAGGAAACTGCCAATAATTCACAAAAGCGGAGCCTCAGAAAGTTGAAAAGGTCACTCTCTAGGCTGTGACAATAGGAGGCATTTGTTTTATACAGGAGTTATGTTCAATGTTGTCTGTCATAGGCTATCTGTATAAATCATTTTGACCGGTGTTACTTCTTGAACAAAATTATCTGCTTTACAGTTGCTTCCTATCCTGATGTCATCAATATTTATAGCTTTTCTTAGGTTAAAATTGCAGTGTAATTTTAATATACTATTTGTGAAACCAAAATTTTTACTCTTAACATTTTCATGGAATATGCGAATTTTGAGGCAAATTGGGAAGTTTTCTGAAATTTTATAAACCAGATTTTAGGATTAGGAGAATTAACCTCTTCTGTCTATAAAATAGAAATAGAAGCTTTCCAAAGCTGCTGCAGTTATTATTAAGGTATCAAAATGTTAATTCAATTATGAGTCAATTTTAAACGCAGAAGCAGCATAGGGCAGATTTAACACTTAAAAGGCCTTAAAAACTGTTATACCTAGTAAGTCATTTACTGTGAACAACAGTGTCTCTATGATATGACATTATATATAAAGAGTTATTTATTAACTTAGAAAAGTTTCTGGTTATTTGTCAAACAGCCATATTAAAAAGGTATCTAATGTACAAATTTGATTATAATACCAAAAGTATAATTGAAAAAGAAGTAAAGAGAACTGTTGCTCTCCTACAGTAGTCATTTTATCTGGATGTGTATAAATTGTTTGTAATACATCTTGTATAAAACACGTCACAAAAAACTCTTAACAAGTGCTTGTCAGAACAGTGCACAATAAAGGCAAACAACAAATACATTTTCCTTTCTAGAAGTAGCAAGGCATTGCCTAAATTGCTCCTTTTAGAAATAGTCTTATTGGATATTATCTTCAAATGTTGTGAGAGAAAACACCTCAAAAGTAATATTTAGGTACCCATGTCATTTGTCTATTTCTTTCTCTTCTTTATCTTTTCATTGAATGTCAATTAGGCTATCCCCTAGACTGTAACTGTGAAAAATCTTCCTTGAGGATAGGATTCTAGCTAAGTGCCACGTTCTTGAGCATGCTCTGACATATTCTAAAATGCCTCTGATCTACCAAGCCTTTGAGTTCATTTCATGAGAATTATTGCTTACGTGCTCACTTTTATATTTGTTTCTTAATTTATCTTACGTAGGGCCTTCATGACATGTTCATTAGACCATGACTGAAAATAATGCGATTTCTGGTGTAATCACATTTTTTTTCACGTGCTATGTTTAATGTCCTTTAAAGAGCATAAACAAGTGCTCCAAAGACTCTCTTTGATTGTTTTCTTTCTCATCTCTTTGTATCTTATGTCTTCTTCCAAGCATAATATAAACAGGCTGAAAACTGAGCCAAGTATTAATAGCATCCAATAATAATAAGGTAATTCTATCATTGTTAGGGCTTTTTTGTTTCGTGTTCTCAGATCCTCCATCTTTTATAACTAGTTTCTACTGCAAAATTTAACATACATATTTGTGTATACGTGTGTAGATATATTAAATGGAGACATAAAGAGAAATGTTAGTGCCATTCAGATGCCCATCTTCTGATGTAATCCGCATAAGATACTCTTATAAGTCTAAGGGAAAAAAATGGGAAGAAAAAAAATCCATTACAGTGTCTTATCAGGATCATCATTTATCTGCTGAACATAAGAAATTATTTAGGTCATAGCATCTATCTTGTCCTTCTTCATGTCCTTCTCTAAAAGACTTATTCAGTTTACTTTGTGCTTAGCAAAACTTAAAACACAACTTGAATTATGTCTGCTTGGCAATAAATACCGAAAGGAAGAAATCCGGATTACTAATTACAAACTACCAGCCAAACCTAAATCTAACAGACAGAATTGTTTCTGTCAGTTTTGTTTGCTCCAAGTTTGTCTGTGGGGACAGGACAAATAGAAATGAAATATTTATTGTTGATAAAAATAAAACTTTTATCTAAAAATGGAGGCAAATAGAAGACTCAGAGAAATGTTATATTTCAAGTGACTAAACTATCAGACCAAGTTACCCTGCCCCATGCTGTGATCAGCAAGAAGATAAGGTCTTCACCATCTGTTTTCTGGAGGTCCTGAGTTTAAATCTCAATGGGAGACTACTGCAGGATGCCAGGGGAAAAGAAAAGGTAATTTGGAAATTTTGCATTTTTTATGCCAAAGCAATAAGAATTCTTATGTGTATTTATTTGTAAGAACAGATAACATTCCATCCCAACACTACTATTAAAACAGGTTACCATTTAATTAAATATGGAGATCCATTTCAACTTACATTGCGTGTTTCAATTTTCACTTACAATATCTGGGATATACCATGCACACACAAAATAGGTATCAACAGTTATACTAACACTGTTTAGTTTGTCTAATCATTAATGCTGTTGAATTCTAGCAATAATGTCTAAATTGGAATTGACTGATCAACTTTAAAAGTATTCTAAACGTCATCAAATGTGATCCTTTATTTTTGCTGTCATGTCTGATGACAGAATAAGAGTTTACAATCAGGTTGAAGTCACTTTAGTATTAAAACAAAGCAAAGACACTTTTAGATGTGTATTATAGTCTGGTGCTAGCCAGACTATAATGCGGCAGAGTGACGCAGTTGCAGTGGTTGTTATTGGCATTCAAGAGGAGAGAGTACACGCATCAGGTTCTTTGCATCATGTCTATTTTCGTTTTCTATTATTTCTCCTGGTTTCCTGGGGAGACAGCATTTATGTCTCAAAAAAATCTTCAATACTGAAAGCATTTATAGAAAGCATAATGTTTTCATTCTCAAAACAATAAATGCCCTCAAAATGCAAAAGCCTACTCCTCTTTTTCTCTTCCTTCGCTACTCAAATCTCTCTCTTACCTCCATGCCACAAGTAGTCATTTCATAACAAATAAAAATGACTGTCTCCAGACAATCATGTTGAATGTTTTAAAGAAAGTGTTCACTTTGGGAGACCGAGGCAGGCGGATCCCGTGGTCAAGAGATCGAGACCATGTTGGCCAACATGGTGAAACCCCGTCTCTACTAAAAATACAAAAAACAGCCGGGCATGGTGGCACGTGCCTGTGGTCCCAGCTACTCTGGAGGCTGAGGCGGAAGAATCTCTTGAACCCAGGAGGCGGAGGTTGCCGTGAGCCGAGATTGCGC
>CAUYQU010047979.1:0-11643 GCA_963574635.1 Cheracebus regulus
AGCAGCTCCCCCTCACACTCCCCGAACTCCACCCACAGCAGCTCCCCCACACACTCCCCCAACTCCACCCACAGCAGCTCCCCCACACACTCCCCCAACTCCACCCACAGCAGCTCCCCCACACACTCCCCCAACTCCAGCCACAGCAGCTCCCCTACACACTCCCTCCCAACTCCACCCGACAGCAGCTTGGCAGGAAGACCATTGTATTCACTTCTGAGTGGTGATGGGGCTGGTACCTTATTGCACCCACCCTAGCCAGGGGATCAGCCAGTTGTGCCATGGGCCTCAACTCCTGAGCACACACCTTCCGGGAGACCTGGCCAGTGAGGGCTGCTCTTCCTGCAGCTGAGCCATCCGAGTGATCCGTGAACTCACAGATGCTACACTGCATGTTGAAGGATGCCCTGTCCTTGAAAGCGCAGCCCCACTGGGAAGCTGGCCCCAGCGCAAGGTGTAGGCTGTGGGAAGGGCAAAGAACCTTCCCATGGGAGCGGGGCCCAAAGCAGGTGCCCTGCATAGTGAGTGGCGGGCAGAGATCTCAGCCCTGGAGACTGGCCCGCACCTGCACAGCCAGACCCACCGGGGAGTGGGCAGGCACCTTGATGCTGTCGTGCTTGACGGGACCCCTCAGGCTGCACCCTCTAGTCAACCCACACCGCTCCTCCATGGGCGGGCGGCCCTTCTGAGTGCAGCCCTCTCTTCCCGGGTGAGGGGAGCTCTCGGGTTGCCGCACGCTACTGGGATATCCAGCGAACCTGAGCCCTGTCCTCCGCCTTCCCTCTGGGCTGCAGTGACGTGTCTGTCTCCATGCCTGCACCCTTCATTCTGCCACCTCAGTGTTGGTTCCCTGAGGGTCATCCTGGCATAGGACAGCACGCCCTAAAACCCGTCCTTCTCCCGTCGGCCACTGCCCCCTTTCGCCACCTCCTCTCCTTAGATTTTCTCATGACCCGTTTTGTCCAGCATCTGTTCCGTCCCCTCTGCTCTTGCCTTGGGCAAGACCACCCACACGGCTGGTGTTTTGCTGCCTGAGCTGGGGTCGTGCTCTTGGCTGAGATTTCTGACCGGGACACCGCAAGCCTGCACAGCTGGCTGAGCCAAGGAGAAACGTCCACATGCAGGTGCCTGTGCCTCTCCCGCCATGGGGGCCGCCTGGACTGCACCCCGTCTGCCATCACAAATTGGGCAGCACAGGCCTGCTGTTCCCGCCCCACAAACTTGAGTCTTGAGACCCAGAGTGTAGTGTTTTTGATGGGGTACGGGCACGCAGGCATTCTCTCCCTAGCAGCCCAAATCCCAGACTCACAGAAGGAAAGCCAATATCTGCCATAAATATCATTGTTTGTACACGTGGTCTAGGCCAATCGGCAGAGAGGCGTGACCTTATCACTTAGGGACGTTTCAGGAGCCACGCTCCCAGACACCTGCCGAGGGCCAGGCGCGCAGGCCGCCCCTCCTGAAGCTGGAAGCCTCAGGTCTGCTGCGCTGAGAGGGCGCCCTCGCTCGGGCCCTGACCAGCCGTTCCCCCTGCAGCATTGTCTGTGTCGGCGGTGATGGCATGTTCAGCGAGGTGCTGCACGGTCTGATTGGGAGGACACAGAGGAGCGCCGGCGTCGACCAGAACCACCCCCGGGCCGTGCTGGTCCCCAGCAGCCTCCGGATCGGAATCATTCCTGCAGGTACGGAGCCAGCCTGGCATTCTCTGTTCTTTGTTACCGTCCTTAGGAACTGTTCTCCATAAGCAGCCACCTCGGACACTTAATAACCCAATTATGCTCCGTTTAGCTTGTACAGATCTCCTAACACTAGGGCCACTCTCGGGGGGATATCACTGAGAGTTTATGACCGATGATATAGGCACGTGGGGAAAGGAAAGCTCCCCGACTACCGCAAAGGCTGCTTCACTGGAGGCAGGAGAACCCCGCTGCCGGGGTGCAGGTGTGGAGAGGGGAGGCCCCCGGTGCCTGGGAGCAGGTGGGTAGGTTGGCGGGGTGCATTCTGGAAGAGGTGGCCTCTGGATCTGAAGGAACTGGGAGCTAGGGGTGGGTGTGGACAGGAGTCCGGTGGGGAGTTGGGAGGAGACTGAGCAGCAGAGGCCGGGCGGAACCGAAGGCAGGACCGGGGTGAGCCGGGAGCCACGGGGCCGTGGCCTCAGGTGCTGCTTTGGCTCAGTCCACTCAGCGTCCTTCCAGGAAGCACCTTGTTTTTTGAAAAAATCTCAGTGTTAAGCAAAATCAGGGTGAGGGCCTGAGCGTGGTGAGTTGCAGGCTTTGCCAGTGACCTGGCAGGGGACGAGGCACCGCTGTCCTCTCCGGCCCTGTGTCTGGTCCCACGGGTGGCGACTGATTGCAGGCCAGGCTCCAGGCAGACGCCCCACGCTGCATGGTGCACACTTCTACTCTCGTCACAGCTCTGGGATGTGAGCACCGAACTCATCCCCATTTTATGCATGAGGACAGGAGGCACTGGGGGTGAGGTCACAGGGTCACCAGATGGAGTGAGAGTTGGAGGCTTAGAGCCCACTTTGCTGCAAAGCAAGGGAAAGGCCAGCCCCTACGAGGGACAGAGGCCCCAAGCCACCTTCTCTGTGGGTGCTGTTCCCAACCCTAACCTGCCTCCAACAGGTGACTTTTCGGGCCAGTGTTTGCTTGAAGGAGTCATCCTTTAAGCTGCAGCCATTACTCCTTCTTAAAGACAGAGCTTGTGAATAATGGCGTGAGGCAAAGTGTTCCCGTGCGTGGCGACATGGTGGGTGTTTTCAGCATTAAGACTTATTTTTAGGGGGATCTGTGTTAGCATAACATCTCATGAATTACTAATAATTGTTAACAAACCATTGACCAAGGTCATGGTTTTAAGTATATATGAAAAGATGATGGTCTGTTTCGGACCTTCCCCTTTGGCTTTTGGGGAAGGTGTGATGCGGTTATTTACAGAGAGGGACTTTTTGTAATATCGCCTGATGAGTTTTAGAAGAATGCCGCTCACCTGAGAAGAGTCCTGTCTGGTGAGAACAGGCCGGCTACCGGCTGGGACACACTAAGGGGAGAAATTGTTCTTTAGAAGTCGCTCAGTAGAGAAAAAGCTCTCAGCACCCCTTTGATAACAAGCCTCTCAATTAAACCAAAGCATTACAGAACCATCCCACTGGATCTTGGCGGGGCCTCTGCTGGGTGTCCTCCCACCCTCCTCAGGTGTCTGTCCTCGCACCCTCCTCAGGTGTCTGTCCTCCCACCCTCCTCAGGTGTCCTTCCACCCTCCTCAGGTGTCCTGTGCCGCTGCCGACCTCTTGGTTCCTGGCAGGCCGTTAGGAGTGGGGAGAGCAGAAGAGCTGCCTGGGAGTGGGTGGCTCGGGAGGATCCCTGGGCCCTGGCTGATGTCTGTCTTCCCTTCAGGCGGGGAGCTTGGCTTTCTCTCATGTGTCCTCGGTGGGGCACCAGCCCTGGCACCCAAAGGCCCTCTTAGATGTCTGTTGAATGACTGACTGAGCACAGCCGTACAAGGTCGAGCTCTGTGTTCACACACACTCACGCTCCAGGCTTCTGGCCGCTGAAGGTGCAGAGATCACGGTTTGCCTTTTTGCTTGAGACTGGGTCTCACTCTGTCACCTAGTTTGGAGTGCAGTGGCACGATCGTGGCTCACTGCAGCCTCAACTGCCCCAGGCTCAGGTGATCCTTCTGCCTCAGCCTCCCGAGTAGCTGGGACCACAGGTGTGCACCACCACACTTGGCTAATTTTGTTTTTTCGTATTTTTGTAGAGATGGAGTTTTGCTACGTTGCCCAGGCTAGTCTCAAATTACTGGACTCAAGTGATCCACCAGCCTCTGCCTCCCAAAATGGTGGGATTGAGCCACCATGCCTGGCCAGTCCCCACTGGTCTTGGTGGCTGCCACTGGTTCAAGTGGTGTTCCAGTTCTTTTAGTTTTTGAGCCTGCGTCTCGCTCTGTTGTCCAGGCTGGAATTCGGTGGTGCCATCTTGGCTCACGGCAACCTCTGCCTCCTGGGCTCAAGCACTTCTCCTGCCTCAGCGTCCCGAGTAGCTGAGACTACCGGTGTGCACCATGATGCCTGGCTGATTTTGTATTTTTAGGAGAGATGGGGTTTTGCTATGTTGGCCAGGCTGGTCTCAAACTCCTGGCCTCAAGTGATCTGCCTGCCTTGATCTCTCAAGGTGTTGGGATTACAGGCGTGAGCCGCTGCACCCAGCCCATTCCGATTTAATGACACAGGCAACCAAAGTTCGTGGCGTTGCACGTGTCTCCAAGACCACGTGTGTCTCAGATGAAGGCTGCGTCTCCCGCTGTCTTCACCCCAGGTCCCTCAATCCCATCCTTCTTCCCGTTCTCTGCATCTTCCACACTCATGAAGGACCCTGGCCCTGCGCACGGGTGGCAGTCAGAGGCTCCAAGCGATGATTTCCTCGTGGACAGGACTTGACATGGAGTCTCTGGGCCCACTTAATTCTCCCATAAAGGCCACATCTCCCTAGACTACCCACGGGCTGGGAGGGGGAATTTCCCAAAACCTGGCGCAGCCTGGAGGTGTGTCTGTGGTTTAACTTCTATCCCATCTGATAGGCTAGGTATGCTGCCTTATTCGCGATCTTTATTTACTATCTCTGTTTGTATTGCCTTTATTGCTGAGACCACGCTGCTTTGCACAGGTCCTCTTGCTGTTTGCACTTTGAGCTTTTGTAAACCTCCTTTGCCTGGCTTAGTCCTGAGTTCTCATGGGAAAGTAAGAAGGCATTGTCACTTTCTAATTGATCATAACTTTATGTGTCATTTGCCCTTCGTTGGTTTTTATGTTTTACAACTCTTTTCCAAATTAGGTTTTTGTCTTTTAACTTTGTATGCGGTGTGTTCTGGATTTCATGAATTCTGTTTTTCTGCATTCTAATCTATGCTGTATGGTTCTTACCTTGTTTGCAAGAAATCTGCCTTTTGTCACCATTTGCCAACAGCAGCGCTAAACCCTAAAACCCTCAGCTCTTAAAATCCAAAAAGAGCTGTGGCTCAGGAGCACTCCTGGTGGTGCAGGCTGCACTTCCCCATGGTCAGGGTCGGGGTGCCGCTGTGTGCCTCGCCCTCCCCTAGGCCTTGGCTGTGGCCTCTGCCTCAGGAGAGGACAGGCAGCCCACCAAATGTCAGCATGAAAGCCCTTCCCAGGGTGGGAAAGGCAGTGCAGCAAATGCCGCTGCGGGGAGGGTTCTTGGGGAGGGTCTCTTTGCAGCCGCTTTCCATGGGTGTCCAGGAGGCCTTTCTGAGAGGTGACAGGTGAGGGGCCTTGGCCAGGAGTCAGCTGGTGCAGAGGGCACCCGGTGGGAGGAGCTGGGGATATTGGGGCAAGGAAGCCAGTGTGGCTGGGATGGGGGTGGAGGGTCAGGACAAGGCCCGAGGGAGATGCCGAGTTCCACTCTTCCCCGCAGCAGGAGGTCTTGGAGGCGGTGGTTCTGCAGGGGGTGACGTCTCACTCTGCCCTGATACCGCTCTCTGCATGTGGTCCTAGGAGCACATGGGCCCCGGTGAGAAGGCTGTGGCTTGGATGGTAGGGGTGCTGCACGTGGTCTGAGACTCTGGGGTGTAACAGGTGGGGGGCTGCGTGGAGTCTCTGAGACATGGCATAGCCTTGAGTGGAGGAGTAAGGGTGAGGGAGGCACCCTAGGGTGGCCCTGTAACGGTTGCCATGGCAAGCTGGGGACCAGCCTAGGAGCACAAGAAATGTGAGACCTGACAGCCACAAACCCCATGGGAGGCTGCCTGGGCATGCATGAGTGAGTACCCAGACTCACTCAAACTCCAGGGTTCCAGTCCCTAGAAGGTGGAGAGGTCACTGCTTGTCTTGCTGGTCGTGGGGAGGAGGAGCAGGTGAGGGTTGGGATCCTGGGATCCAGAGGGTGTGGAGCAGGTTCGGTGGAGGGCTGCCTCCATTACACACGTCACTGAGCGTCAGAAGGGCGTGGCTGCAGCTGCTTTAAGACATCATCTAGCACGTTTTTACCTTTCAAGTCTCTTCCAAATACATGTTAATTTAGTTGCATTAGCAAATCTATAGGAAGAAGAAATCGTCATTCAGTCCTTCTTCAGGTGTTAGCCCTTAACTGCATCTGCGGCTGGTAACTTCAGCCGGCCTTGCCTGTTAATGAACTGAGGCACAGAGAGGCTTGAGGAGATGATGTGTGTGCTGGGAGCAACCTCCCTGGATCTGGACCCTTCCTGCAGGAATGGGAGCGTGTGGTCTTTACTCCGGTGGCGGCTGTGCTGGCCGGGTGGATGAGGAACTTGTGTACTCAGTTGTGTCGGGAATGTTGAGGGCCAGTCCAGCTACTCCCGCAGCGTGGGCGGTCACTGGGGATACAAATCGTTCTTTTGAGCTCCGGTCCTCAGAGGGCGGGCTGTGTAGTTGGCCGACCGGCTGGGGCAGCTGCAGCTTCCCTTTCATCTGAGCCAGTGAAGCGAAAGATAAAAAGACGCATAAGCCGCAGCTGGCCACGTCCACGGGGCTGAAGCAGGGACTCGAGCTGCCTGTCCTGGTATTAAGATCTCAAGTAGGCTGGGCGTGGTGGCTCACGCCTGTAATCCCAGCACTTTTGGAGGCGGAGGCGGGTGGATCATGAGGTCAGGAGATCGAGATCGTCGTGGCCAACATGGTGAAACCCTGTCTCTACTAAAATACAAGAAAATTAGCTGGGTGTTGTGGTGCATGCCTGTAGTCCCAGCTACTCAGGAGGCTGAGGCAGGAGAATTGCTTGAACCTGGGAGGCGGAAGTTGCAGTGAGCTGAGATTGCACCACTGCACTCCAGCCTAGTGACAGCTGGAGACTCCGTCTCAAAAAAAAAAAAAAAATCTCAAGTAATGATGGTGTGTGACCTTCGCCGCATCCAGCCACTTCAAAGGTTTATGAAAAATTCTAGGCTTTACACAATGTTTCCTTTCTGTCCTTATGGCAGGAAATTTGTTTCTTTGATGACATTGGCCCCTAGTTTGACTGCATCATGTGTGCGTGCTGCCTGCTCTGTCCCAGCCTGGGGCGACTGAGAGTGTCATGTTCAGGCGCTGGGAGGGAAGGAGACCCATGCTCAGCCAGATCAGTTGGGGAGAGCGGTGGAGAGGGCTGCACGGGGACTCAGGACAGACACCCGGGACCCACGGCACGTGGCCTTGGGCATGAGGAAAAACAAACAAAAAAAGAGTCATGCCTGTAATCTTAAAGGTTCACTGATACATTGTTTACTTTTTGGTTTGTTTTGAAATGGTCTCGCTCTGTCGCCCAGGCTGGAGTGCAGTGGTGCGATCTCGGCTCACTGCAGCCTCCCCCTCCTGGGTTCCAGTGCTTCCTCTGCCTCAGGCTCCCAGGTAGCTAGGATTACAGGTGCCTGGCTAATTGCTTGTATTTTTAGTAGAGACAGGGTTTCAGCATGTTGGCCAGGCTGGTCTCAAACTCCTGACCTCAGGTGATCTACCCACCTCAACCTCCCAAAGTGCTGGGATTACAGGCGGCAGCTACTGCACCTGGCCACTTTCGGCTCATTTTTGAAATGAGATGTCACTCAAGTCTGAGTTAAGATTTAACACAAAAGAAAGACACGTGTTTAAAATGCATGTGTACCTATGTGTGCCAGCCCTTGGGCCGTCAGCCCGCTGAGACCGCTAACGAGGGCCCTTCTGCTCTGCAGTCTGGTCTTGGAGATCACCAGGAGGGCTATGGTCCAGCACCTGCACTGGGAACCTGAACTTCCAGGTGTCATCAGAAGTCACCGATGATGAGCGGCCTGTGGACTCCCTGGGGGCTGAAGCAGAGCCCCCGGGACCTGTAGCGCCCAGGCCAGCCCGTCTGTGCCAGGTCATGCTTTGGGCTACTCCCTAGTGAGTGGTGTCACGGGTGTGGCAACATTAGACCTGCTAGATGCTGTCACAAGGTTTGTTCCAGGGAGATCCAGTCCCAGTGTTTCAACTACCCGGCACAGGTGCCGAATATTTGCACTGCTCGGCCTCAGCCTGGACCTACTAAGCGAGGAACTTGGATGTTGGAGCCTCCAGAGTCCCTGTTACAGACAGATCCTCAGGATAGGCTCACCCCTGCAGGCTGGAGAGCATCAGCCTCAGCTGTGACCTGGTCGGAGTGAGACAACCCCTGGGAGGATCGGCAGCCTTGCTGATCCTTGACTGATCCTGGGAGGATCAGTCACCCCCGCCCAGGTGCAGCATGGTTCTGCAAAACCACCCTCTGCAGCACTCTGAGGCTACACCATGGTTGCCCCCCTGTATAGGGGAGAAAGCAGAGCCCCAACCCTGGTGGCCACATCTGCTGGCCTGGTCACTGGGTGCAGAGTGCAGGCAGCGGGTCCCTGCAGGTGCGTCAGCTGGCGGCGGTTCCCTGGGAATTGGTCAGCCTGCTCCTCCTTCAAGTGCAGCGCTGTTGCTGGTGGTGGTGTCTTGGTGTGAAAGCCTCTCTAGTGCTGTTTTCCTGTGACCTTCCCAGTTGACCTACTTTTTCAGGCCTCCGAAGATGGCCTGGGTGGGCTCCATTAGCCCTTGTGGTCTGGGCCGTGGGATGCTGCTGCCATCTGGGGGGGTCCCCTGTAAGACAGGCTTCAGGAGCCACCTTGATGCTTGCAGGGCCATGTCCTAAGCAACTCCGAAGGGTGCCGCTTGATATTGTTGCAAGATTAATCTCGATATATTTTTTTGAGGCAGCGTCTAGCTCTGTTGCCCAGGGTGGAGTGCAGTGGTGCGATCTTGGCTCACTACAGCCTTCGCCTCCCACGATCAAGTGATTCTCCTGCCTCAGCCTCCCAGGGAGCCGGGCTCACAGGTGCATTGCCATTACACCTGTCTTTTAAGTAGAGACGGCGTTGCACCACTTTGGCCAGGCTGGTCTTGAACTCCTGACCTCAAGTGATCCACCCACCTCAGCCTCCCAAAGTGTTGGGATTACAGGCGTGAGCCCCCACCCCAGCCCAATCTCGATATTCTTGAGGAATCAACGCTAATACTACCAATATCCATTTTGTAGGTAAATTCTATTTATTCCTTAGTGTTGGTTGACTCTAGGGCTGTGGAAGGAAAGGAATGAGGAACGCCTCACTGAATTGGGAGACGATGACAATTCCAGGTTATTCCGATGATATTCAGGACCTTCCCTCTCCCTTTACAGGGTCCACGGACTGTGTGTGCTACTCCACGGTGGGCACCAGCGACGCGGAAACCTCAGCACTGCACATTGTTGTCGGTGAGCCTCCTCCAGCCGTGCGTGGCTCTGCGCCGCCCCAGAGACGCCAGGGCAGCCGGGGCTCCTGCGCCCCCTGTTCTGGTCCCCGTCGCGGGTTCTGGCTGCTGCTGCCCCGTCCCAGAGCATGGGTCACGCTGTGTCCCCTGCTCTGCTCGCTGCACTGTGATCCCACTCAGCACCCAGCTCCGAGGCCGCCTTGTCAGAACAGCCTTTCGGGGGGCACACCCAGTGTGACCCGAGCTCTTTCCCACAGAATCCACCACATATGTGATGCCCCCCTCAGCTCACCTGACTCCCACGTTCCTCCTCCAGAGGCTGCTGTCCCGCCGTGGTGCCTGTGGCCACGGCCATGGCCGTGGGCCCCGTGCCCGGGCGGACGCTGTGGAAGGCATGCCTGTGTGAGGCTGTGAGGTTTCAGTCCAGGACACAGCCCCAGTCAGGAAGAGCAGAAGGGACTGCCCGTGGCCCTCAGCACAGTGGCCCCCGGCATGATGGGTCTTCAGCACCTTCACCTGTTCCTGTCCCAGTACACAGGCTTACTGTGCCTCACCTGAGTCACAGAAATTGTGTATTGTAAAATAGCCACTGAGGTTTGTTTTGTTTTGTTTTTTGAGACAGAGTCTCGCTCCGTCTCCCAGACTGGAGGGCAGTGGCACTATCTCGGCTCACCGCAACCGCAGCCTCCCAGGTTCAAGCGACTCTCCGGCCTCAGCCTCCTGGGTAGCTAGGGTTATAGCCGCGCGCCACCACGCACGGCTAATTTTTTTTTTTTTTTTTTTTTTTGAGGTGGAGTCTTGCTCTGTCGCCAAGGCTGGAGAGCAGTGGCACAGTCTCGGCTCACTGCAGCCTCTGCCCCCTGGGTTCTGGTGATTCTTCTTTCTCAGCCTCCTGGGTAGCTGGGATTGCAGGCACCCACCACCATACCTGGCTAATTTTTGTATTTTTAATAGAGACAGGGTTTCACCATGTTGGCCAGGCTGGTCTCAAACTTCTGACCTCCAGTGATCCGCCCGCCTTGGCCTCACAAAATGCTGGGATTACAGGTGTGAACCACTGCGCCTGGCCTAATTTTGTATTTTTAGTAGAGATGGAGTTTCACTATGTTGGCCTGGCTGGTCTTGAACTCCTGACCTCAGGTAATCTGCCTGCTTTGGCTTCCCAAAGTGTTGGGATTACAGGCGTGAGCCATAGCCCCTGGCCAGGATTTTTTTCCCTTTGAGACAGGGTCTCACTCTGTCACCCTGGCTGGAGTGTAGTGGCATGATCATGACTCACTGCAGCCTCAACCTCCAGAACTCAAGTGATCCTCCCACCTCAGTCTCCTAAGTAGCTGTGATTACAGAGGCGCACCACCACACCTGCTAATTTTTGTATTTTTTGTAGAGACAGGTTCTCCCTGTGTCTCAAACTCCTGGGCTCAAGTGATCCTCTCACCTTGGCCTCCCAGAGTGCTGGGATTCTAGGTGTGAGCCACTGTGTCCAGCCTACTTCTGGTTTTGTATTTTGTTTATTTATTTTATTATTATTGAGACAAAGTTTCGCTCTTCTTGCCCAGACTGGAGTGCAGTGGTAAGATCTCGGCTCACTGCAACCTCCGCCTCTCCAGGTTCAAGCGATTCTCCTGCCTTAGCCTCCCAAATACCTGGTATTACAGGTGCCTACCACCACGCCCAGCTAATTTTGTAATTTTAATAGATATGGGGTTTCACCATGTTGGCCAGGCTGATCTTGAACACCTGACCTCAGGTGATCCACCCACCTCAGCCTCCCAAAGTGCTGGGATTACAGGGGTGAGCCACCATGCTTGGCCTAGTTTATTTTATTTTGACACGGAGTCTCACTCTGTGGCCCAGGCTGGGTGCAGTGGTTTGATCTGTACTCACTGCAACCTCTGCCTCCTGCGTTCAAGCCATTCTCCTGTTTCAGGCTCCTGAGTAGCTGGGATTAGAGGCACATGGCACCACGCCTGGCTAATTTTTGTGTTTTTAGAGAAGACGAGGTTCCACCATTTTGGCCAGGCTGGTGTCGAACTCCTGACTTCAGGTGACAAGTAATCTGCCCTGCTTGTCCTCCCAAAGGGCTGGGATTACAGGTGTGAACTACTGCGCCCGGCTTTATTTTGTATTTTTAAATGCCATGCACTTTTTCTTCATTCTCAAACCACAATCCTTTCAGTTAATCACATTTCACAAGCCTCACTGATACACTCTTGTCTGTCCCCACAGGACAGCTCCCCAAGCCTGTTTTGGAAATTTGGATCATTTGAATAAAAAAATATGGCATCCAACGCCCCAAGAGAGAGAATCCTGGGCATTGAATGTGTTCTGTTTGTTTCATACTTTTTTTAAGTAACTCCCAAGTTTGCAAAGTGCTATTTAAGGGGCCGGAGTGGCGGGGCGGGGCCGGG
>CAUYQU010047982.1:0-27658 GCA_963574635.1 Cheracebus regulus
GAGAAATGCCAGATATAGGTGAAGGGGAGGAAGGCAACAAATCACACTGCCACGTGTGTACCTATGCAACAATATTGTATGTTCTTCACATGTACCCCAAAACCTAAAATGCAATAAAAAATAAAATTTAAAAAAAAAAAACAGCATGGTACTGGTACCAAAATGGAGATGTAGACCAATGGAACAGAATAAAGGCCTCAGCAGTAATGCCACACATCTACAACCATCTGATCTTTGACAAATTAGACAAAAACAAGCAATGGGGAACGATTCCCTATTTAATAAATGGTGTTGGGAAAACTGGCCAGCCATATGCAGAAAGCTGAAACTGGATCTCTTCCTTATACCTTACACAAAAATTAACTCCAGATGGATTAAAGATTTAAACATGAGGCCTAACACCATAAAAACTCTGGAAGAAAACCTAGGCAATACCATTCAGGACATAGGCATGGGCAAGGACTTCATGACTAAAATACCAAAAGCAATGACAACAAAAGCCAAAATAGACAAATAGGATCGAATCAAACTTAAGAACTTCTGCACAGCAAAAGAAACTATCAATAGAGTGAGTTGGCAAGCAACAGAATGGGAAAAAATTTTTGCAATCTACCCATCTGACAAAGGGCTAATATCCAGAATCTATGGAGAATTTAAACAAATTTACAAGAAAAAAACAAACAATCCCATCAAAAAGTGGGCAAAGGATATGAGCAGACACTTTTCAAAAGAAGACATTTATGCAGCCGACAACAAACATATGAAAAAAACTCATCATCACTGATCATTAGAGAAATGCAAATCAAAACCACATTGTGATACCATCTCATGCCAGTTAGAATGGTGATCGTTAAAAAATCTGGAGACAACAGATGCTGGAGAGGATGTGGAGAAACAGGAACACTTTTACACTGTTGGTGGGAGTGGAAATTAGTTCAACCATTGGGGAAAACAGTGTGGAGATTCCTTAAGGACCCAGAAATAGAAATTCCATTTGACCCAGCAATCCCATTACTGGGTATATACCCAAAGGATTATAAATCATTCTATTATAAAGACACATGCACACATATGTTTATTGTAGCACTGCAATGGCAAAGACTTGGAACCAACCCAAATGTACAACATTGATAGACTGGATAAAGAAAACATGGCACATATACACTATGGAATACTATGCAGCCATAAAAAAGAATGCGTTCATGTCCTTTGCAGGGACATGGATGAAACTGGAAACCATCATTCTAAGCAAACTGGCACAAGAACAGAAAACCAAACACTGCATGTTCTCACTCATAAATGGGTGTTGAACAATGAGAGCACAGGCACACAGGGAGGGAAACATCACACACTGGGGCCTGGAGGGTGGAGGGATAGGAGAGGAATAGCAGAGGGGGGATTGGGGAAGGATAGCATTAGGAGAATTACCTAATGCAGATGACGGGGCAATGGATGCAGCAAACCACCACCATGGCACATGTATACCTATGTAACAAACCTGCACAATCTGCACATGTACCCTAGAACTTAAAGTATAATAAATAAATTTTTTAAAAGAAAGAAATAATGGCTCTCTCCTTATTTTCTCAATCTGCTCATCAAACAAAGAATTTTAGGCCACACCTAAGAGTTTGAGGGAACTTGGACTCATTTACTTTTGTTATGTCTAGCCTCTACCACTGCCTCACACATAGTAGCTACTCAATTATTATTTATTAAATGAATAAAATAATTTTGTTCCTTAAGATGAGTTTACCTGAAATAAGATATTTATTTGGAAATTTCTATCATTGGTTCTGTAGTCCACATTGACAATAAACCATAAATTAACCCAGAATGAGTGCAATTTTGAGTGACCCCAGGAATCAACCAGTATTCACCATGCCATTTTTTTCCTGGGATATTCTGGCAGATGAAGTCTTTCATCTTCACTCAAGGCTGATGTTATTCTAGGCCAAGTCTGCTTAAATGTGGCCAGAATATAGGATACAGAATAAAATAATTTATTTTCCACTATCTTTCTATATTCTTATTCCCGCTCCTCTTCATTCCCATTCTTTTACAAAATATCAATGATGTCAACTATGTTGTGGGCCATGGGAACAGAGGTAGGTACCTACCTTTCAGGATTTTTCAGTATTCAAATTATAGTGGGAATTGACAGCTTACTGAAATATTATAAATCCTCTGATTAAGAGGTTACGGTAGGTACAATGCTTTTTACAGAAAAAGGATTGTTTTCATCTTGAAATTTGGAAAGTGGCATCATTACATCTTTGTAAAGTTTGTAACACTTTAAAAGAATCTTAAAATATGAATAGTTATTTTTTAGATGTTTCTTAAAGTTTATGATTGTGTCACCTTAGAAGATAAAAGAAAGTCAGGTGTTAACCTGTAAATGAGAACTTTTCAAAAAAAATGATAACAAAATATGAAAACAAAAAAATGAAAAATATGAAATTGGAAACAAAATATGAAAACAGAAATTGAAGACAAAATATGTTTAAGGTTGTCCTCTTTTAGAAGAACAGTACATGCCATGCTAAGCTATCTGCTGCAGATGTTTATCAGGTAGACTGTGAAGTAGAAGGATATTCCCAAGCACAGAGGAGGCAATCATCCTGGTGTGCTTGGTGAGCACAAGTTGTCCACTATGAAGCACAGGATAGAGGTAGAGGTGATGCTAGAGACATATCTCTCATTTGTTAATATGGAAAATGTATGGCTTTCTTCTCTCAAATATCTTTACTGCCTATCTTGTCTGAGGTTTGCATTCTGGAAGTTCTTGAAGATATTTCATGGCCATTTTCTAAGGTATGGCTATATAAAAATGTAAGGATGGCAGAAAGGAGAGAATCCAATCACAAAATGATAAAATAAAAATTATAGGAATATATTTATTAGCTCTAATTGCTATTCTCTAAATATTAAAATTTCGAATTGGATTTCAGATCATATGCTTTTTTCCTTTCCCCCAGCAGATGTTAAAAGAAAATTTCTACTTGCGAAAAGCTGTGGGAAGTTTCCAATCAAAAGGAGGCTGCAGTGATAAATCTGTGACAGGTTTTTGGTGATAAATTTATTCAGATAACAAGTACAATTTACATGCTTAGATGCTTATTTTTATTGCAAAAGCCTTTGGAGAAAATATTTGATCCACTATTTAAGGTCTCTAATATCAGAAAAACCTTTTAAATTGACCTGTATCTAAACCTGCCTGTCATCTCAACTTGGCCTGTTCTAGTAACATTACATTTTCTAAATCCATTGCCTGGAATTTAGAAATGGAATAGTGTTCAAAGGATATGATGAAACGGGAAGACAAAGAACCTTCTAGATTGATTTCCCAAGTGTTTTTTTTTTTTTTCCTCTCGTTGTTGTATCTTTCTCACATTTGTAGATCCAGTAACACAATGATGTGATCGTAGTTCATTGGTCATAATGATTAACTTGTATTAATCAAATTTAAGTAAACTGATTTTTATTTCATCATTTCACAGTAAGGGATTTTCATTTCCTGCCATTAAGATATTCTTTTTCTACCCAGGTAAATTCCTATCCGGTTATAGAGTCTGGATTTGTTGAATTGGCTACTAGGATGTTCATTGATAGGCACAGAATCAGAGTAAGAGAAATAGAACATTCTGAGATAGGTTTTACTGACCCCTGGTTAGGCTCTTCAGATCTTCCTTGCTTCACAAATGGTTCCACATCTCTAGTGAGTAAGAAATGTGTTTGTAAGATTTCATGTCTGTTTTCTTTAGCAAGTGCTGAAGAACTACTGCCAAACTCATTCTCTGCTTTCCATTTTTCTATGACTCATAAAGATTATTTCCACTTTTCTTAACACATTTCTTCTTTATGAAGATTTCTGTCACCCAGACTTGTAAGTCACATGTTGTCACTTCCACAGTACTCAATGAGTGGAGGCAGTTACAAAGGCCTACCTACGTTCACTAGAAGGGGACATAGATACCACTGTTCAATCACAGGAGACTCAGGATCGCATTATAAGATCACAGAATGAAATGCTGATGATGGGCATCTTTGCCAGTACAGTTTGCCACAATCCAGGCTCTGGTCACAACAGTTCACATTGCTCTTATAGGTAAAATGCATCCATCCCTACCCCAAAACTTCCAAAGTGTAATTCATTACAGCATCTGCTCAAAGCCCAGTATTTCATTCTTTAGTTCAGGTCTACATTGCTCAGATGCAGTTCCTCAAGTACAGCTTCTTCAGTACTTGAAGGAATTCAGTTCCTTTCAGTCTATACACTTTGAACTAAAAGAGACAAATGATCTATTTCCTACCTTTCTCCTCAGTGCCCCAACATATAATTCTGAGGCAGGAATAAGATAACTACTCAAAACAGAGGGATATGATAGATAGTTTTCACTGGTTCATAGAACCTCTAATATGCAGTGGGACATATTTTGCTAATTCTTTGATCAGTTCTATTCCATGGAAGTTGTTCTTAATATTTCTTGTTTGTGTCTTCTGAGTTTCTCATTTTTCATAAGAACAGGTCTTTGCTTTCATTTGAGGAGCCTTCTCAGCCCGCCTTCTGCCTGTAGAATGTTGTGGGTACAAAGGTTTCTTTTCGTCTTGTACTGTTTCTGCTCTTGTCCATGCTTGTGCCAATGCTTGTGCCAAAACAACTTTTTAAAAATGTTGTGACTTTTCTATGGATTTTATTAGAGTTCATCCCAATAAACAAAAGCCACAAATAGAAGTATCTTGAACTGTCCCTTGACTATCTTGGGGTCACTGAAGACAGTTACACGCCACAATACTTAATATTCTTACAAGCTTCATATGTTGGGTAGAGAATCTGCAAGACATTCTCTTAAGCACTTGAAAGTGCTTTTTGTTTGTCTGAAAGCGTTTATGAGGCACTATATTAGAACTTTCTAAAGTCTTAACAAAAGAGCTTATGGTCCCACCCAGAATTTGATCTTTAGTGTGGTTCTTTCTTAATTTGAAAATCATCTCCAACTTGGAAATGCTGCGGAATGAAAAATATTATTTTCAAGCCCAGCAAGTGTTTACTCCCTGGTATTTAACAGTTTTTTTTTCTTTTTCCTCAACTTATTCCTTTCATATTTTATCAAAGGCTTGGAAAGGAAGCCAGGTGACAATTGTAATATTATGCAGGAAATCTCCTTAGCTATATCATTATGTTCATGAAACACTTGAGGCTCATTTTCTGTTTTGTTTATTTTTTTCACATTATGGAGGGCAATGACGTTGATAAACTCTCTGTCACTACATAACAAGGGACACATTCTTGTATTTGTGTATTTGCAATAGTTTTTTTTTTCTTTTAAACCTTCACTTAACAAGCCCTTGGGCTTGAGACCTTTTAATTTTATCTGTTAACACTCTCCTCAAATCAATTTCAGACATCACTAACAGTCTTCTCACGTTCCCTCCAGTTTCCCATTCACCACTGCACCCTCAAGTCAACACTAGGTGCTTTAGGTTTTTGTCATGACCGTATCCATTTACAGGTATCAAGTTACATATTAGCTGCTCATTGTTACATAACAAATCGCTCCAAATCATAAAAGCTTAAAACAACAATACTCATTTATTTAGTTAACAATTCTGTAATTTGGGCAGATACGACTTTTCTTTACTCCAAGCAGTGTCAAACGAGACAGCCATTTTCATGAGAGTTTACTCACTGGAGGCTACCGCCTACAAGCTCAACCAGGGTTGTGGGTCAGGGACCTTAGTTGCTCTTCACATAGGTCTCTCCATGCAGTGCTGGGATTTCCTCCCAGCTGGGTTCCAAGACTGAGGATTCCAAGAAAGCAAAGTGGAAGTGTGTGGCATTTTTGTAATCCTGCCTCAGAAGATGCATAACAACATTTCAGCTGAAATCTATTGATAGAGAAGTTTCAAGATCATGCTGTTTGAAGAATATGTGGAATGGGAGAGACTGGGAACTGCCATGTTTAGGAAAAAACAGCCTGCTACAATGAATACTTTGGAGAAAGGTCCTGTGTATGGGCCATTCCTGAACTACCTGTTCATACCCATTGCTCACTGTAAAATCTTCATTTCTGGCTTTTTATTGATTTGTATATGTGCTTTGTATATTGAGAATATTAACCTGTTTTCTATCATATCTGTCACCAATATATATATATTTTTTCTGAGAACACTTCTTTTTATGTGGATTTTAGGGGCTTCTTAACAGGGCTACACTGGGATAGGCATCCCTAGAACACATGCTTGAACTGTGCTGTGGCTAAGATTTACAGGAATATTCAATTCCATTGGGCTTTTATTACACATATGAAAATAACATATAAGTTAAATAAGAACGTCATACTTGGTTTGGGGTGGGGAATAATATCATTCTGGGAGGATATTAAATGGAAGTATTTCCAAGAGTAAGTAATAAAATATACTTCTTATGTGCAAAAATTAGATGGTGTCTGGAACCTAGCAAGGGCTTAATGACCAGCTTCCTTCCAAGTTCTCTTTCATCAGCATTGATCTTAGTTTGGGTTCTCCCCAAACTAATCTCCCAAAAGCATGCACTGGGAGAAGGAGGTGGATATTAGAAGTTTGTTTGCGAAGGTATTCCAGCAAGCAGAGTGAAGTAGTGGGAACAGGAGACAGGGAAGAGAGGATGATGTTAAACTGGGCCGCCTGTGTGGACAGAGGGACTGGGTCCACTTGGGCTCTTTATAAAGTTGTTTAAGAAACAAACTCAGAATAATTGCATCAGGTGATGAGAAAGCTGGAGTACCAGACTATCCGATGTAGCCCCTCACTGGTCGTGTTGCTCCTGGGATCATTAACCTATGGACATGTCTACCCTTCCATAAATGCAAGTGCTTGAAATAAGAAGCCACAGGCCTGGACAGAAATGGCTTATAAAGCTACAGGTGCCCTCTGGCTGACACGGGTATATGGGCAGGGCTCTGGCAGCATTTACTGCAGCGATATATTGGATAAAGTGAAAAAGTAAATAAAATCTATAAAGATGAAATAATAGAAATTAAGTAAGGAGAAAAGGAAATTCATTTGCAGAGGAAAGATCAACTCCTATGACTTCTAAGAATTATGTAAAATCAACTACTTTTACTATAACTTTGGGGGTCAAATAAAATAAAAGATCTTTTAAAAAGTTTTATATTTAATTATCTGAGATGACTGTGTGAATGGGTACATTTCTAAGTCAAAAGTAATGACTTTAGCTGAGTTATCTGCTTAAAAACTGTCTTTTTGAATGAAATAGGAAAGGTATTAGAAAAAGAGAATGCTGACTTACTGCAGAGAGATATGACTTTGACAAAATGAAAGCACAAAATGAAAAAAATCCATTCTTTTCCCTCCCTCTCTTCTTTCTTTCTGTTTGAGAATGTGCAAATCAAAGAGAATGTTGTTGAAAATGTCTACAATCTGATGTAATGTCTACAATCTATCACTTTACCTTTAATTTATAAAGGACCTCTTAAGAGGATGACATTCTTGTGATTAATTGTTGCCTATCCTTTAGTATTTATTTGACCCTTAGAAACTATACTCTTTACATTAGCTGCAAGTTGCCACAGTCTGATCATCATTCAGTGAAGATCTCCCTGTAAATGATACTAGAATTAACTTCACAAACGTATATAGTAAAATTAAATGTCAACTTTTATTCCATACTTTGCTTCCATCTGCCAGAGTGATTTGAAATATCAGCTTTAAAAAGTGCCGAGCAACCAGCCGGCCTTTCAGCGGGGCTTGCACATGGCTGCCTATGGCGTGTGGTGTTTGGGTGTTCTTCCGCACACAGGCTCACAGCACTGCTGGGCCCTAGCCTGGTGGTGGCACTGGGCTGCACATGGCAGTAATCCTTCGTCCATCTGTGCCCTTTCTCTGCCTGGAATAAGATGTTATGGTTCAACAGCTCTGTTTTGTCCGTCTTTTTCCGATGATTTCTTGAATTTTGCATTTTGGCTGTTAAATTGGCAGAAGATCTGCTTTCCTCTTTCAAGAGAATGCTGTATCTTCACTTTTCTTCTAGACTGCTGTATTTGTTGGTTATGTGCCAGAATTATGCAGTGTTATGTTTTGGGATGTGGTGGTGATTATCTGATGAAATGTGAAAGCGTGTGAGCTAGATTGTGGGAGGAAAAAAGAGTTTAATGTTTGAATTTCTCTGTGTAAATCACATAGCCTAACCTGGGATATTAGTAACCCACCTGGAAAAAAATCACGCACTTCCATGAGATTCTGCTATAGCACTGTGCACATCTCCTTCACATTACTAATCAATACTTGCTTAGTGTGTATTTTCCCCACTTGTTTTTCTTTTATAGTCCCATTAGAAAGCAAGTTCTAAGAAGATAGGGACTCTGAATTTCTTCTATGCAGATATACATCCAGCATACCTGGCATATAGGAGGTGTTCAATAAGTACATCTTAAATAATTGAGTGAATGTCATCTTGCTGCCTGTTGATCTCATCCACCTTAAAGTGTGTTGTGCTAATAGTTATTAAAATAAGCAAGAACTATGCTTACCTTTGTAAAAATATATCACTTCGAAGGGTCACTGCAAATTTGCCTCAGGGCGGTTTTTTTAAATCACTGTAGCATATAAGGAGTTTAAAGAATTAACAAATTAGAAACAAGAAACTATCTCATTTCCAGCTAAACTACATGTATTCTTCTAGCAGATTGCATCCACATTAATCTGAGTTTGAGGCTGGGAAGTACATGGTCACATTGCTTAAGGCCTAAGGTTCACAAGTGTGAAATCCAAAATAATAGGTAAAGAACCCCAGAAGGTAGTGATGTAGATATGAAAGCAGAACTGTTGAAAGAGAAAAAATGCTAGCTAGAAAAGCCAGGGTCAAGAGCTATGGGCACCAGTGAAGGGATCATTGGAAGGTTATTTGGGAAGCTAAGGAAATTTGCCAGTTCACTAAAGGTGGTGGTGAGGCGAGGTAAGGGTCAAACTGCTTGGTCACGAGAGGTGGCTAATATATTCTTGCTACCATTTGAGAAAATTACACAGACCTCCCCAAGCAGCCTTTCTGGGGGTCATTCCTCTTCTAAAAACTACTATTTCTTCCAGGTTCTCTGTTGACATCCTAGCCCAATCACCTATGGAACACTCCAATGCCTTGTTCTCACGGTGACCAAATATCAATAGTGCTCTTTTTGTTTTTAAGACCCCAAACCATCTTTGTATAGTTCTGATTGTTAAAATGTTTTGTCTTTTGGTTTTAATTCTAATCCTTAGGAACTGATAGATCATATCTTGTTACTCTTGTATATGACTGGCTTCTTAAAACACTTGAAAACCGTCATTATTCCCTGTACTGGTCTGGGTAATTATTGACTATGTCAGACAAACCCTGAAATCTCAGGGTCTTAGAACAACAAAGACTTATTTCTTTCTCATGAGTTTTAGGATGCCTTTCTGAATCCTGTACTATGCTTTCTGGAACATGTGGCCTTCAGCATTGCTTTTCCAGAGGAAAAGAGATATGGAAGCAGCAGAGTAACTGTTAATTGCCATGTCCTTGAAGTGACGTATCTCCCTGCCCACTGGCCAGAACTAGTCATGTGACCATAACTTAACTAAGGGACCCTGGGAAACTTAGGAGAGCGCTTGGATATTTAAACAACACTAAGTGTGTTGTCTGCTATGTGATACTCCCAGAAGTTCTTTTTTTAATCTTTTCAACTGGAAAAATTCTTAGATTTCTCAGAACCTTTCATCTCTCTTTCAATTATTTCTTATAGGACAGAATCTCAAGTACGCTCATTCTCCAAAACCACATTTTATACCTCACTTTATTTCTATTTGCAGTTCTAGGTTTATTATAAATACTTTAATACGACTTTAAAATCTAATATTTTCTATGTAGTTTATTAATTGTACTTTAGTACAGTTTTTACTGTTCAACATTGTATACAAGCACTTTGCCTCACATAGCTTAAAGACTACTGGGAGAAGTAAATAGGAGATTCAAGCAGGATGTAAAAAGTATATTGACGATGCAAGAACAGAGGTTGTAGCCACACACTCGCAAAATACCCAATCTCAATCTTGCCTGAATGAAGAGATCTGAACTGAAATCAAAGAAATTGATTGGATTCAGCCAGGTGGGAGGAAAACTGAGGCTGCATGTGCCACAACAAGGGGAAGGGCATGCATGAAATTCAAGGCCCAAGATGCATTCAGAGAACCACTAGAACTTCATTTCTACCGGAGAATGTAATGCGAAGGGGGATTGGGCAGGCATGAGCTCAGATTTAAGTACTGGCCCAATCATTCAGAAGCCTGGAAAATATACTTATGGTTTTTACTTTATTATAAGAGCAATGGGATTCATTGAAGGTTTTAAGCAGAGAGAAGAGAGATATATTTTAGAAAGATTATTTTGGCTTCAATGATCAGATCAGATTCAGACTACAATGGGCTAAATTTAAAGGTAGAAAGACCAGTTAGGTGACCCTCATAATAATCTCAATGGGAATGTATAGTATTCTGTAAGAGGATAAAGAAAAAAAAGATACTGATGAGTTTAGACACTAGGTTTTTAAGATATTTTCAGCCTGCTCCATCCAGAACCAAAATCCATTTGGGTTTCTGACTCAAAGGAACCACATCTAATTAGGTGTTTCTTACCCACTGTAAATAGTCATACTTTTAGTTTGAGTTTAATTGGGACACCTGGATAGATGTGTATTTATCCCTCTCTAGTTAAAATTTGAGCTTATTTGGGGATCACATAGTATACCTCACTTTATTTCTATGTGCAGTTCTAGGTTTATTACAAATACTTTAATGCTAATTTAAAACCCAAATATAGCATAACATATAAAATAAAACCAACTTGAAATAATTATTTTATAATGCACTTGTACATGTGAATATTATTATAATATAATATATTATTATAAAACACATGTACCATGATGTAATCTACAGTATTATAATGTACATCTACATGTGGTTATTATACTAAATAATAACGTCTCTGTCAAGTAATCAGAGATTATCTAATAATTATTTATTCAGTAATTCCCTGATCTTGCAGTGCTGCTCTGAAATATATTTACAGTTGAATGTCTTTATTTACCAGCAAGAATAAAAGTAAACAAAATATGGGTTAAGTTGATGAAGAAGCCCCCCTCGGGAGTGATTTAGCTTAGAGGAAGGTTTGCATGTGATTATCTCTTTACTAATCTGGCAAGGAAAATATATTCAAAATAATTAAGCCACTTTATCCTTTGAAGATGGATTAAAAGTACACATCTTTGAAAGTAAATGAAACACATTTGTCATAGGACACACTGCAAATAGTACAGTGCCTTTTTCATGTGAACAAGAAAAGAGGACAAATATTTACTTGATCCCTAGACTTCAAGGAATAAAGTGCCGACATGCAAGAGAGGTATTTTTAACCATGCCTTTACCACAAATATGGAGCTTCCTTGGTCATAAATTATCAATGGTGAAACATACGTAAGAAAATATTTGTTAAATTTGCAAAGCATGTATGTGGCATATATGAGGCAGTCTTTTTACACGCATATCTGCAAGTGAGTTACATTCACCATTTGCCTAAAATGGAGCCAACACGTGCTTGCATAGTGGAAGCTGATCACTCTGTTTTGGCAAAGAAATGAACATCTCAGTGGGAGCTGAGCACCACCACAGAGTTGAGATTCTTGTTAAGATTATCCAATCTCACTGAGGAGAACAATAATTTACATATTTATACCCCAAGCTCTTAATTTTCCAGATAGGTCTTGCTAATAAGAACTGTGCTTTATATAAGAAAACAAGGAAACTAAATATTTATTGCATTCTTTTATTTATCCCACCTAAATTCTATAGTAAATAACAGAACAATGTAGCCACTAATATTCCTAACAGCCTTCAATTTCCAAAGCATTTCACTTCAAATATTTAAGCTTCTTCAAGAGGAGGATCTATTAGTGTTTATCATATTCTTGCCACATACAAAGAAAGTGTTCAGTAAATATTCATATAGTGAATATGTGAATTAATAATTTACATTGATCTTATTTTAATATTTTGTTTCCTAGATAACTCTAACACGAAATAGATAATTTTATGATGCTCTTAATCTATAATGCCAATACTATGTTTTATAATTAAATACAAGAAATAATTGTTTTAATTTTGAAATGTTAATAAAGTCAGTTACAAAATATCTATACTTTTTGAATCGATAAATATTTACTGGTGCTAAATCACTCAAAATACCTGCTAACTTGATATTTTAAGGAAAAATGTTCAAGGAAATGTTATTCCTTTTTTTCTATTACTGATTTGTACATTGGCTATTGATGAAATAACAATCCCTATTATCATTATAATAATTCATTTCCATGAATAGATCATTTACATTGGTTTTTTAAGATTAAAGAGAGACTTTAGGTAATAGATTCTTCTTTGCTTTTCACAAGGTCTGGGCTTGCATTGCAATATTTACTTTTAGGGACCTAAGAGGACAGGAATGTGGCATATGTAGTTACAGGTTCTGACTGAAGAAAGTTCCCAATTCAGCACTGCCAACCGAGCATTGAAAATTTTGTCTGTCTAAATCTTCATGGTGCTAGTAGCTCTCCCCCAGTAATTTAGTAGTACATTGGCAGTAACTTTGTAGCTTTCTTTGTTTTAAGTATAAGAATAGGAGACTCAAATCTATTAGCTATCAAAGTAAGCTAGTCTGTTTTGAAAGCTATACTTACTGTGAAAATAATAACTATAGTGATTACTAAAAACATGAAGTCTGTGTGTGTGTGTAAATATTATTAAGTAGAATACATTGTATTAAAAAATATAGATGTAAATACACAAGGATTGGAAGCTAACATGCAAAAATTATAATAGCTAGTTAAGGTTCAGGGTTATAGGTAACTATTTTTCCTTTTACAAAATTATATTCGAGACTATTGGTGCATTATGGTTTTTATTTTTAAAATTGATACAGCAGGACAAGCTGGTACTATTATAGCACAAAAGATTATTCCATAAACATCAATACACAGTCTGGGATTTCTTTGTCTTTAGATAGGACATCTTTAGAATTGTTACAGTATTCTTTGTTTCTAATACAGTCTTTTAGTTCATGCTACCTTTACCCACTCATTCAAAGCCAGATCTTCTTCATTCATGTTGTCACTAAACTACTAAGTCCTGGCAAGTCTAATTTATAATAATTCTAAGCAAAAAATAGACTATGAATAATAAGTATCCAGATAAACTAGAAGATTACAAAGGACTAAAATAAAAATAATCATTAATGAAAAAGAAAAAGAAATTGTCACACTCACATGAACTATTAGTCTGAGTAAACACTGAACTACATTTTGAAATTATTTTAAAAATTCTTAACTATTTATTATTTTTAAATCTTACACATTAAAATGTTATTACTCATGGAATATTTACCAGATTGTGACAGATATAAATAATAATGTATTGTGTTAATAAACCTTAAGCTCATGTATTTTGTATTTGCAACAGAGAAAAGATGAATAAGTGGCATGTGATTTATTTCATACGTGGAATAAAACTTCTTCTTAGAGTTATATTTCTTTAAAACAGTATGAAATAGTTATCCATGGAAAAAAAATGCAAGTGTTACATGTAAAATTGCCTTGTCATTTTTTTCTGCTTTCTTATCCAGACAGAGATCTTTAATTTTAGGCAATACTGTAGTCCCATCATTATCCACAGCCCGAGACTAACCTGAGCTTACATTCTCAAGAAAATTTGAAAATCACTTTTATATCAAGTATAATAAATTGCTTCTTCTATCTCACACCACCGAATAACATCATGCATTAAAATGTCTGTCAATGATCAATTGAGGAATATTATAAGAGGTTACACAAGGAACAAAGAGAAAAAACCAATTGAGTTTGATGTATGACTGCTTAACCTGGAGAAACCAGGTCCTGCAAGGAAGGAGAACTCTTACGAAACACACACACACACACACACACACACACACACACACACACACACACACACACATTACACAGCCAGTTAGAAGGAAATATTGATATTATTAAATACACTAGGGTGCCAATCTGCTCATGTAATACTAAGCATTAGAATAACATTCTGGGCATAAAAGATTTAGAAAGAAAGAGAATCATGACTCTGGAATGAACAGTCAATACTATGACAACTATAAAAGGCCTATTTGGAATTCAGAGATCAAAAAGGAGCTGTAGTCTTTGCAGCTCCATTAGGAATTAGGCCCAAACCACTTCGCTTTTTTATGACAGTATTCAACTGTGCACTTTAGATCTTCCCAACGGAAAGCCTAATGAGCCCGGTGGAGGCCACACTACCTGCCAAGAAAATAATCCATCCTCCAAAAGCCCCAGTGACAATATTCCTCAATGCTCAAAAAAAACCTGCTGAAATGTTGTCACTCAAAAGACTTTCTACAATCCTCCCTGGCAATCCTGTAGAATGTAATGAGTGAAAAGCCAAAGTACACAAAAGAATAATCATTTCCAAATTTAGAAAGGAAAAAAGTGCTATAAGTCAGAAAATTAACTACTGACTGTCAAAGATGACCTTCAAGAAGCGTCAAACAATTCTGCCGTGGCTTCTCAAATTAGCCTACCCAGGAATGCTCAATAACTAAGAAGAGGCCACAGTGCTTTCACTCACTGCCCTGCTAATGTGCAACCTGTTCTTAAATTTCTTATTGCAGTTTCATTTTGCAGACAGATTTTAAGACAAAATAATTCAATCTCTAGGCCATTGAGTGAGGAAATTTGGTAACAAGAATGTTACAAAGAAGAGAGTTTTCTTTTCTCCATCTTTCTTCTTCTTCTTTAAATCCTTTATTGGTTATTGTTTTTTTTTCTTATCAAACATCAATATTGCTTTTGAACTTTATATTTGAAGAAAGGATAGACTGACCCCTGTGGCATTTAGAAATCAGTGTTTCTGACCCCTGATAAGGCTACTTCTTGCTAGATTGCTATTATAGAAATAAATGGAAATGCAGTATGAGTAAGGCAGCATATCTACCCTCAAAGACTTTCTAGTATAGTTATTATACAGAAAAATATAGGGGACCAAGTGTTGTAGTAAGGCAACAATGGAGATCTAAGCAGTCCTATCAATGTGTACCAAGTTTAGTCTTGGAGAATTCAAGAATCTTTCTGGAAAAAAAAGATGATTAAACTGAGAACATAAAAAGAGTAAGATATGGGAGGCTGGGGCAGGAGTATCACTTGATGCCATGGTTTGAGACCAGCCTGGGCAGCAAAGCGAGACCCCATCTCTAAAAAAAAATAAAAATAAAAAAGTTATCTGGGCACGATGGTGTGTGCCTGTGAGACCTAGCTACTTGGGAGGCTGAGGTGGGAGAATTACTTGAGCCCAGACGTTCCAGATGCAGTGAGCCATGATTATGTCACTGCACTCCAACCTTCAACCAAAGTGACAGATGAAGACCCTATCTCTTTAAAAAAAAATTAAAGGAGTAGGAGTTGCCTTCTTAATGTGTTACCCTTTGATTATACAATAAAGAACTTAGAAGTTCAAAGTTGTGATTTCAGCTGGCAAGTCACTTAAGCTCTGTGTCTTGATCGTCTCTACTCAAACTAATTTTGCCAACCTTATAGGATTATTGTAAGCATAAGGATATCTGAGATCAGGAAACTAAAAACAAGTACATGGTGTGATATTATTTGGATGTTTGTCTCCTCTAAATCTCATATTAAAATGTGACTCCCAATACTCAAGGTGGGGCCTTGGAGGTGATTGGTTCATGGTGGTGGATTGCTCATGAATGGTTTAATAATATCCCCTTGGTGTTCAATGATTTCTCCCTCAGTTAATTCATGCAAGATATGATTGCTTAAAAGAGTCAGAGACCTCCTTCTGCTCTCTCTCTTGTGCCCTGACTCAACATGGGAAAGGCTGGCTTTCCTTTACCTTTGACCATGATTGCGACTTTCCTGAGGCCCTCACTAGAAGCGGATGCTGGCACCATGCTTTCTGTATAGCCAGTGAAATTATGAGCTAAAATAAACTTTTTTTCCTTATAAATTACCTATCCTCTTTGTAGCAATTCAAGAATGTATTACCATGGAAAATTGGGATAAAATTTACACATATAAAGATACACGAAGATGTGAAAGCAGCTTTGGAACTGAGTAACAGGCAGAGTTTGGAAGAATTTGGAGGCCTCAGAGAAGATAGGAAGATGAGGGAAAGATTTCAGCTTTTTAGAGACTGGTTAAATAGCTGTGACCAAAATGCTGATAGATATACAGGCTATTGATGTCTCAGAGAGAAATGAGAAAGTTATTGGAAACTGGAATAAAGGTCACTCATGTTATGTCTATCAAAGAGCTAGGCTGTGTTGTGCCCATGGCCTAGAGCTCTAATGGAAGTTTGAACTTAAGAATCATGATCTGTGGTATCTGGGTAGAAGAAATTTCTAAGCAGTAAAACATTCAAGAAGTGGCATAGCTGCTTCCAACAGCCTATCATTAGATACAGAAGCAAAGAAATACCTTAAAGTTAGGATTCTTATTTAAAAGACCAGTAGAACATAAACATTTGGAAAATTTGCAGCCTGTCCCTGTGGTAGAGAAAGAATCTGAGCAGGCTGTGGCACAACCACTTCCTAGAAAGATTTTCATGACTAAGAAGGAGGCAGGTGCTAATATCCAAGACGATGAGAGAAAGGCCGCAAAAGCGTTTCAGAAATCTTTGAGGCAGTGCCTCCCATTACAAGCCCAGAGGCCTAGGAGAAGTAAGTGATTTTAGGGGCTAGACACAAAGTACTGCTTCCCTTCACAGCCATAGAACACTGATCCCTGCATCCCAGCCACTCACTGTAGCTCACAGGGCCCCCGATACAGCTTGGGCTCCACTTCGGAGAACACAAAATACTGTAAGCCTTGGCAGCTTCCATGTGGTGTTAAGCCTACAGGTGCCCAGAATGCAAAAGTGGAGGAGGCTCAGCATCTCCCACCTAGATTTCAGAGGTTATGTGGGAAAACCTTGTCATCTAGGCAGCCTGCCGTAGTGGCAGACCCCCACAGAGAAAGTCTACCAGGGCAGGACCTAGGAGAAATGCTCCCCCACACAGAATCCCCACCAGGGCACTGTCTAGTGGAGCTGTGGGAAGGGGACCACTGTCCTCTAGACCCAAAAAATAGTATATTTACCCAGCAGCTTGCCACCTCAGCATGGAAAAGCCATAGGCACTCAGCTCCAACCCATGAGAGCAGCCATGGGGGTGGCACCCTGCAAAGCCACTTGGGTGGAGCTGCCCTAGGCCTTGGGAGCCCACTCCCTGCACCGGTGTCCTTTGATTGTGGGACATGGAGCCAAAGAACATTCTTTTGGAGTTTTAAAATTTAATGGCTACCCTACTAGTTTTCAGACTTGTGTGAGGCCTGTTGCTCTGTTCCTTTGGCAAACGTCTCCTTTTTGGAACAGAAAGTGTGTATACCACTATTGAATCTTGGGTAAATAACATTTTAGTCTTTGATCTCACAGGCTCGTAGGTGGAAGGAATTCATTTCCATATAAGACTTTGGACTTGGGATTGTTTAGTTAAGGCTGGAACAAGTCAAGACTTTGGGGGCTATTACAAATTCATGATTATATTTTGAAATGTGAGAAGGACATAGGACATGAGATTTGCAGAGGCCAGGAGTGGAATGATATTGTTTGGGTACTTGTTCCCTCTGAATCTTACATTGAAATGTGATTCTCAATGTTGGAGATGGGGCTTGGTGGTAGGTGGTTGGATCATGCAACAATCCCTCTTGAATGGTTTAGCACTATGTATGTGGTGATAAGTGACTTCTCAGTTAGTCCAAGTGAGATCTAGTTATTTAAAAGAGTCCAGGACTTCATCCTCCTCTGTCTCTTGCTCCCTCTCTTGTCACGTGACATCCTGGTTCCCCTTCTCTTTCCACCATGATTGTGAGCTTCCTGAGGCCTTTACTAGATGCAGATGTTGGCACCATGCTTCCTGTACAGCCTGTACAACCATGAGCCAAAAATAAACCTTTTTTTCTTATAAATTACCCAGCTTTAGGAATTTTTTTTGTAATGATGAAAGAATGGACTAACACACAATGACACTATGTTACTATATGTTTTATTAATTATAAAAGCTTACATGGCGTGGTAAGCAGCTTTTAAGATTTGACCCCTAGAAGTCTCACCTCTTATATTCACTCTCTTCTATAATCTGGATTTATTTACTCAGTTGTAAAGAAAGAATATAGCAGATGTGATGATATGTCATGGGTTGGGGTTCTCTTTCCCCCACTCTCCCTTGTATTTCTCACCCTAGGAAAAGCCAGCTGCCATGTGATGAGGTCAGCCCTTTGCAGAGGCCCACGTGACAAGGGAACAAAGGCTCTGACAGTAAGCATGTAATGGTCATGAAATAGATTATACCTTCCCATATACCCACCCAGCTGAAACTTCAGATAAGACCATACCCTTGACTGACAGCCCCCTTAATTAAAGATTCTGAGTGAGATGTAACTGTTAAATTGTACCTGGATTTCTGACAGGCTTATTAAACACCTTAGTGTTTTTATTGGAAGTCCAGAGGGGCTACAGAGATTAGAAAAAGAACATGACCAGAACTAAAGGATTAATGATAGGATTAAGTGCAAAACTAAAATATCTCCTTCCTAACAAAGCATAAAGTGAATAGCCTTCACAAGTTCAAGGTAATCAGGTAATAATTTATAGACAAATATCAATACTACTCAGAAGTATATAACAGAATTCACACTCTCCACAAGTATTATCTAAAGTTTGTAGTCTAAAATTTTAAAGAAATTGTAAACATGGGAAAAGACATAAAATATGCAAGGAATTTAACTATGGCAAATGTCTCTTAAAACGTACATGAAAAAGTAATATAATTATTAAAGTCCTGAGAAATTTCAGGAGATATCCGGAGCTACAAAAAGAAATCAGATGAAATTCTTAGAACTGCAAAATACATTCATAGAATTGAAGAGAGTTTGGGCTTTGTTGCTCTGGTTTATGTTTTGCCTTAAGAAAGTGGTGTGGCTGGTTTGATTTTCTCTCCAGATGACTCAAACTTTCTCCATATTAGCCATAGAACTGTTTTGTTTTCGTATTATTCATGTGCTCGCTGGAGTATTACTTTTAATTTTATTCAATACAGTTTCTTTTATATTCATAATTTGGCTAACTGACACAAGAGGCCTAGCTTTCAACCTTTCTCAACTTTCAATATTCCTTCCTCAGTAAGCTTAATCATTTCTGCCTTTCCAGGATAGAAATCAAGGCACAAGAGGAGTTTTGCAGTAATGCAAGTGAGAGATACTGGTGATTTAGACATATTGGTAACAGTGAAGGTGGTGAAAAATAATTAGATCCTGGATATATTTTAAATTTAGAGCAAACAAAATGAAAACAATTTGGATGTGTGGCATAAGATAAAGATATCCCAGAATGACTCCAAGTTTTTGATCTGAAGAACTGGAATTTCAGAATAGATGAAACAAAATAGATGAAACAAAAACTCAAACTGAAGGGAGAAATAAACACATTTACAATTATAAATGGAGATTTAACTCTTTCCTAAAAATAACTAATAGAACAGTTTGACTAAAAATTCAATAAGGATATGAAAGACTTAATAACACTATCAACCAAGTTGACCCCATTTACTATTAATAAAGTAATATGGCAAACAATTGCATAATACCGACTCTTTTCTAATGCATCTCAACATTTTAAAAATTGTCAACCCCTGCCCTGAGAAAAATTAAATTTAAATTCTCCCTAATAAGAGAAATTAAGTCTTAAGTAACTATCTCCCTAATGAGAGAAATTAAGTCTTACATAAGTGTCAAAAAAGGTTGAGTTTTGGAGTGCCACACATCGTTGTAATATCCGAGATTTTTTCACTTATCATCGATAATCAACTTTCATCCCCTTGAAGTCAATATCACCCTATTAAGAACATGTACTACAGAGTTGCAGTCATAAGGACAGTATAATTCCATGTATAGAAATTCTAGAATGAGCAAAATTAATCTCTATGTTGATAGAAATTATATTTAAAAAAGTGATTGCTTATGGTGGGTGAAGGCACAGGTGATACAAATATTCTATATCTTTATTGCCTCATTGTGATATTGGTATCCCAATTGACAGATCTCATGAAATTCTGTACTTGAAATCACTATATGTAAATTTTTCCTCAATTTAAATATTGATATAAAGTTCATAATTTAACTTAAAAGAATATATTTTTACAAATTTGTCTTCCCACTAAATATGTACAAATTTTTGAAAATAAATAAGTTAAAATAAATACATGCTAGTAAGCATATAATAACTCTTGATATTCAGTGATAAAATATTTTCATTCTGCTTCCTAAATGTTATATGAAGATTAAATCCAAGTAAGAAAAGATGGCATAAAGAATAGTATATGAAAAGTGAAAAACAGAATAGCTGTATGGGCACTTGAAGCATGGTTTCTACTGAATATTTATCACTTTCACATCATCATAAAGTCAAAAAACCCTAAGTCAGAGATTATCTGTCCTTTTTGGCTTGGCCACTTCTCAGGGATTGTGCTCTAAATTACCTGTTAGTTGATCTATATAGGAGCAGGGTTAGGTAAAAACATAGAACTGATCCAATTTTCTTAAGTTCAGAGGTTTTAAGGAGTTTCTTTTTTAATTCATTCATATGTATATATACACTCGTGATGAGTTCATTCCTCAGTCATTTTTCATTCCTTTCTCTAGGGAGCAGTAGGAGTTGCCTAAATTGGAATACCCAGATTCTAGTTCTGTAATTTCAGTTTATATCAAAGCCCTTATGTAGGAAAACAAAACAACACACACACACACACACACACACACACACACACACACACACACACACACACACACAATCAGCTTTGAAGCTTGGAGGGCTGGCTGGCTATTGTGAATGATGCCAGTGACTGGACAAAGGGTCCAGTAATTTAGTGCCTACCTGTCTTGCATAAGAGGAAAATGCTGAGCTTTCTGACACTTTTGCCTATTTTCTTTGGAATCTGCAAATTCTTTCATCTCAGAACAGAGCATGGGCTGAAGACAAGCAGAGGCAATGAATGTTACGGATCTGTAGTTTTCGTTCAATCTGTTTGCTTCAGCCTCTTGGAACATGTTGAATGGTAGAAGGGGCAGAGGAAAGGGAAAATCTATAAGCATAGTCTTTATCTTGAACTCCACTATTGATTTTGGGATGAGACCTGGAAAATGCTTATTTATTTATGACCACCTGGATTCCATCATTAAAAATGAATTTTAGAGTGTAATAATTATTTATTTGCTTAATCGTCTTGGCTTTGACATGAAAATGCATTTAGTACATATGAACTCATATTGCTTTATTGGATAAGAGAAATTAATATAACCTCAAATCACTCTTTTCAGACACATTTTTCAAACAAATATCCTGGTTTGGTTGGAAACTGATGTCTTATACATTAGCAATGTGTAGGAAAACTTACTTTTTGATTCTGTGCAAAAGTATATGAGATGTCATGAAATCAATCAGCTGTGTAAAGGATTGTCTGTCCTCAGTAATGAATGCTTTCCTCTTAACATTTGGTAATTTTTCTTGCTGGGATTTAAAAAGTGTCTCTTGAATGTAAGCTACAGATGATATATGGGATTAGCGGCCACTTACAATAATGTCACCTTACTACTCTGACTGCTTTTGAAGTTGAGCTTGGCTACAACGTATTTTTAAAAGGTCTTGTTTCAGTGACAACATTTTCATGAGCTGTTGTTTCCTCTTTTTTATTTCTGACAAATAACTGCAGGATCTTTCGGAAATCTCAGACAGCTGGTTTAACTCTAGCATAAAGAAGGTGCCACTTTCCTCTTCATGTAACAGAACTGGGAGCCCTAGCACAGGAATAATGAAACAGAGACATAAAACAATAATAGAGCAAAAGAGAAAATAGAGTCACCCAACCTAATCATTTGTTTTATATCTCAGGTAACAGAGGTCCACAGTGTGTAAATGTTTTTTCCAAAGTCATGCAGTGCATTTCTACAGACTCAGCAACCAATCTCCTTTCCATTGAACATTTCTTTTGCTAAAAATTAAAGCAACTGGAAAGCCAGTGATATAAAATGTGATAACAATTAAATTATTATGCTTACTCTGTATTACTTCTAGTTTCTAGGCCTCAATTATTAATTCTAATATTTGGAGATCTTGGGATAAGTTATTGGTTACAGCTCTTAAAAACAAGACCACAGCTTATTTTGTTTCCCCTCTTACGATTTGTCAGAAGATTCAGTTGTAAACTATGTTTTCCTCCTTGGATTTTGTAAACTATCGTGTAATTTTTCTGCATTGATATTAGGTCTTCCTTTCCCTGCCATGGAAATGGTGGCCTTTCACTAAATGCTTAGATCCACTTGCATAGGCTCCTGTTTTTACTACCAGAGCATATTTTTTCCTAAATAATAAGCCTTTGGTTGTATAACAAACAGGGTTAGACAAATTGGACTCATTTGATCTGACTTAGCAAATAGAATGGCTAGCCATTGGATGAAACTTCTAAAACAATATCTTCCATAAGCAATTGTCTCACACTATACTTATTTCTGGTATACGAATTCTCATCTATTACTAGCTACCTTTTTGTACTAAATTGTAGTGCCAGTGCATTTCTTTGATGAAGTTTAATGAAATTTTTAAAGAGATTTTGAACTTAATACTGCATTTTATGGAGGCTCTACAATAAATAAATAAAAGTAGCACATAGAAACTTTATGTTTTCTCTGAGTAGCATTTGTCCCCCAGGCTTAATAATATTTGCAGATAAAATTACAGATGTACCAATTTTTTATCATTACTTACAAAAAAATAACCTTTTAAAGAACATAAGTGAGGAAACTATTCAGCCATAAAAAATGTGTGTGCTACTCTGATTTCATCACTTATGATGGATACTAAAAACAAAAAAAGAAGTATATGTGCATATATATACACATATACATACATACACACACAGACACACATATACATGAGTGTGTATGTATATAAATATATATAATTTATATATATATTTATAATTATATATGTAATTATATATTTATAAGGATAATTATATAAAATAATTATATAGTTATACATTAGATAATTATATAATACATAATTTTATACATATTTATATATAATTTTATATATAATTATGTATAATTTATTATATATTACATAATTATATATAATTATATATAATATGTAATTATACTATATATTATGTATTATAATACATAATTATATATAATTACATATTATATATAATTATATATATTACATATATAAATAATACTAATTAAATATAATTATTATTTTAAATAGTAATATATAATTATTTTTATATAATTACATATAATAATTATATATAATTTATATATTATATATATTTATAATTAAAATGATATATATTTATAATTAAAATTATATATATAATTATATGATTGTATAATTATAATCATATATTATATATATAATTATATATTTGTAATTATATATACAATATATATGTTTGTATATTATATATATATACACATATATATATTATATATGATCATTCTGTTGCATGATCATACCTCACTAAGCCTCAATCTCCTGGGCTCAAGCAATCCTCCCACCTCAGCCTCCTTAGTAGTGATGTCTACAGGAGAATGCCAGCATGCCCAACTAAATTTTTAAAATTTTTTGTAGACAGGAGGTCTCCCCATGTTGCCCACACTGGTCTCAAACACCTGGGCTACAGCAGTCCTCCCACAGTGCTGTGAATACAGGCATGAGCCACCATACCCGGCAGATTATTTAAAGTTACCTAGGAAATAACAGTAAACTCTGATCTTCTGTTAGGATAATATAGTTTTTAATAAAACTTAATATGGTGAGTTATTTTCATATTGAACTCAAGTCGAAGTCCTCTAGCAAACCATTTTCTACTGACTCCCTTTAATACAGAACATTTGGCTCATAGATAAATTAATGCTGGCTATCTCATATTTCCCTTTAGATAGTTCTCCACATTCTTTAGCTACCCACCCCCACCCTGTCTGGAACCAGCTATAAGTTATTTGGTTGCATTTATTATTCTTAGAAAATGTTTTCACAACCTGGCAGATTTCTTGCATGTCTGCACAGCATGTGTTGCATCTCAATGAGTGACATTCTCAGCACTGAAATTTAGAGTTTCTTATTGTGCATTAACAAATTGTACAGTAGTGCTGCTGACCTAGCTAATTTGAGGAAAAGGTCTTCTCAAAAGCCAAGTGCTGCCACTGAATACTAACTTTGTTTTAATGATCTTCTATCAAGCAAAATAACAACAGCAAAAAAAGCAAACCAGAAAACTCAGTCATACTTCATAAGGTCAGACCCATCACACACAGAGTCCACATGTATTATTAAAGACTGGCTGTGCCAAGTAATTATGTATAATCTGATTTGTAGCCTTAAACCATTAGGGATGAGTGGAAGTAAAACCATGTGAAAACTCTTCACCCATGTCTAAATTCTTTCTTTAGAATATCACTCTGGAATCCTATAGTAGTAACCATGTTCTTGAACTGGGGTTTAGCAGCATTTCCCCTGCTTATTTCTCTCCTTCCTCTACCACCACTAAGGATCTTCTACTCTTCATTACACAACAGACAGTGGATTTTAAAGTAGCCCAGAACCCCAGAGTACCAATTGGGAGCTTTGAGAATGGCTGGTTTTGCACCCAGACTATATTCGGTACTTCTTCCCCATTTGGAGCTTACTCCATTTTGTTGCTATATATAGGTTTAGTACCATGACAGTAACAGATATGGCTAAGCTACATCTCCTCCTTTCACAGCGTGAAGTTGTTGCTGGAAGTTCTACTGAGTCAGGAACTACATGTCCTGACCCTTATACAGCTAAGGTCATAATTTTTATCAATGGAACATGCGTGGGTTGGTCACTTTTGGACCAGGGTTTCTAAAAGTTATTTATGTCTTCTCCAATGTCTTTCCAACTGTCTTCCTTTTCTCTTCTGCTGGTTGGAGCAGAGGACACAGAACTTTTTTTAATTGCGTTTTAGGTTTGGGGGTACATGTGAAGAACATGCAAGATTGTTGCATAGGTACACACTTGGTAGTGTGATTTGCTGCCTTCCTCCCCATCACTTATATCTGACATTTCTCCCCATGCTGTCTCTCCCTGACTCCCCACCCCCCACTGTCCCTCCCCTTTACCCCCCAACAGACCCTAGTGTGTGATGCTCCCCTCCCTGTGTCCATGTCTTCTCATTGTTCAACACCCACCTATGAGTGACAACATGTGGTGTTTGATTTTCTGTTCTTGTGTCAGTTTGCTGAGAATGATGATTTCCAGGTGCATCCATGTCCCTACAAAGGACACGAACTCATCACTTTTTATGGCTGCATAATATTCCATGGTGTATATGTGCCACATTTTCCTTGTCCAGTCTATCATTGATGGGCATTTGGGTTGGTTCCATGTCTTTGCTATTGAAAACAGTGCTGCAATGAACATTCGTGTGCATGTGTCCTTATAGTAGAATGACTTATAATCCTTTGGATATATACCCAGTAATGGGATTGCTGGGCCAAATGGAATTTCTATTTCTAGGTCCCTGAGGAATTGCCACACTGTCTTTCACAATGGTTGAACTAATTTACCCTCCCACCAACAGTATAAAAGTGTTCCTATTTCTCCACATCCTCTAGCACCTGTTGTCTCCAGATTTTTTAATGATCACCATTCTAACTGGCATGAGATGATATCTCAATGTAGTTTTGATTTGCATTTCTCTAATGACCAGTGATGATGAGCATTTTTTCATATGTTTGTTGGCTTCATTTATGTCTTCTTTTGTAAAGTGTCTGTTCATATCCTTCACCCACTTTTGAATGGGCTTGTTTGTTTTTTTTCTTGTAAATCTGTTTTAGTTCTTTGTAGATTCTGGATATTAGCCTTTTGTCAGATGGGTAGATTGTAAAATTTTTTTACCTTTCTGTTGGTTGCCTATTCACTCTAATGACTGTTTCTTTTGCTGTGCAGAAGCGCTGGAGTTTGATTAGGTCCCATTTGTCTCTTTTGGCTTTTGTTGACAATGCTTTTGTTGTTTTGGTCATGAAGTCCTTGCCTACGCCTATGTCCTGAATGGTTTTGCCTAGGTTTTCTTCTAGGGTTTTTATGGTGTTAGGTCTTATGTTTAAGTCTTTAATCCATCTGGAGTTAATTTTAGTGTAAGATGTCAGGAAGGCATCCAGTTTCCACTTTCTGCACATGGCTAGCCAGTTTTCCCAACACAATTTATTAAACAGGGACTCCTTTCCCCATTGCTTGTTTTTGTCATGTTTGTCAAAGATCAGATGGCTGTAGATGTGTGGTGTTGCCTCCGAGGCCTCTGTTCTGTTCTATTGGTCTGTATCTCTGTTTTGGTACCTGTACCATGCTGTTTTGATTACTGTAGCCTTGTAGTATAGTTTGAAGTCTGGTAGTGTGATGCCTCCCACTTTAATTGAGAAACTAACTCAGAATCACACAGCTTCATGGAAACTGAACAACTGGCTCTTGAATGTTGATTGGATAAACAATGAAATGAAGGCAGAAATAAAGATGTTGTTTGAAACCAACAAGAACGAAGACACAACATACCAGAATCTCTGGGACACATTTAAAGCAGTGTCTAGAGGAAAATATATAGCAATAAATGCCCACATGAGAAGCAAGGAGAGATCTAAAATCGACACCCTATCGTCAAAATTGAAAGAGCAAGAGGAGCAAGATCAGAAAAACTCAAAACCTAGAAGAAGACAAGAAATAACTAAGATCAGAACTGAAGGAGATAGAGACACAAAAAACCCTTCAAAAAATCAATAAATCCATGAGCTGGTTTTTCAAAAAGATCAACAAAATAGACCACTAGCCAGATTAATAAAAAAGAAAAGAGAGAAAAATCAAATAGATGCAATAAAAAACGATAAAGGGGATATCACCACTGATTCCACAGAAATACAAACCATCATCAGAAATTATTACAAACAACTCTATGCAGATAAACTAGTAAACCTGGAAGAAATGGATAAATTCCTGGACACTTGCATCCTCCCAAGCCTGAACCAGGAAGAAGTCGAAACCCTGAATAGACCAATAACAAGGTCTGAAGTTGAGACAGCAATTAAGAGCCTACTACCCAAAAAAAGCCCAGGTCCAGATGGGTTCACAGCCGAATTGTACCAGACATACAAAAAGGAGCTGGTACCATTCCTTCTGAAACTATTCCAAACAATCCAAAAAGAGGGAATCCTTCCCAAATCATTTTATGAAACCAACATCATCCTGATACCAAAACCCAGCAGAGACTCAACAAGAAAAGAAAACTTCAGGCCAATATCCATGATGAACATAGATGTGAAAATCTTCAATAAAATACTGGCAAACCGATTGCAACAGCACATCAAAAAGCTTATCCCATGATCAAGTAGGCTTCATCCCGGGGATGCAAGTCTGGTTCAACATACGCAAGTCTATAAATGTAATCCACCACATAAACAGAACCAAAGACAAAAACCAC